>WPIO01000237.1:0-224703 GCA_009760855.2 Cristatella mucedo | reverse complement strand
GGAGCAGCTAATTTATGGTCCATGCAGGACCTGAGGGCACGAAGAGGCTGTAAAGTGCAGCAGTTCAGCTAGGTGTGGGTGGAGCCAAGCCATAGCTGGCTTTGGGGGTCAGCATAAGAACTTGGCTCTGTATCCGTTGATCAACCGACAGCCATCATAGCTCGTTTAGCAAAGGAGACACGTGGTTTCTTTGTTATTCCAAGCGGATCGTAATAGGTTTAATTTTCTCGGCAGTTTTACTGAAGAAATCGTCGGAATTTTCTTTGTAGGAGCCGGAACTCAGATGATGTACTGTACTCTGGATCCTGCCTTGCAGTGTACCGACGCAAATTACACTTCCCTGTTAAACGTCCGATCAGATTCAGGGGAAAGTGTGTTGGCATCAACAAATGAAAGTCAGAAATATGACGATTACAGAACATACGAAAACGTAATCGGTTGAGCTGGAGGCACGTCTTTAAGCCTTTTACATCTTTAAGTAATCGAATGAGATCAGAATTGTCTTGTGTAAAAATTGTTTAAATAACTCTACGAAAGCGAATGCTTTATTTCGACAAGCATGACATGCAGCATATTTTTTAACCGCCATCCTACAAGCTTGCTTCTCAGTGCAATAAAGTTCGTACAAATGACGAAACAGCGTTTTATAGATTGGCTTGTGGGCATTTTTAATTTGATTTACACCACATCTCCGTGCAATTGCTACCCATAGCACCCATTGACTTTAAGCTCTGTTAACTTGCTCTTAATTCCCTTAATTCCGCAGCTTTTGCATACCTCTCGGCCCCTGTTGCTTCTGTGACCCCAATCGATAAGCCGTGCTTCGAGCCGACCCCTGAGCCTTCGAAGAATAAGCCATCACTTAATACCCACTTTAGGCCTGCATCTCCACAGCGATTTGCATCAGATCCTGAGTTGGCAGACTAAGCAGTGAAACAACACCCACTTGTTTCTAAGAGTAGTATATTAATCTGTATTAGTTATTTAATGTGCCTATACCTATACCGAGCCCTTTTAATAACAGCATTCCTTGCAGCTACATGTGCTGGTGTTTGTGTGTTAGCACACAAATCTTGTTACTGTGTAAGGGTGCACCTCGAAATACTGTGATCCCCTTGTTTAAAGCAGAAGGTATGGTTGTAAGTTATAAAAAGATCTTGTTTGTTGGCACCTCCATGACCGTAACCAGCGGTTACTGTGCCTTTAATAAAGAGCTTAAGGGGTCATTCACCATTCTGCCTCTGCACCCACTATTGCATGTCTCCACTTTCAGGACTCGTCGTAATAGTGATGAGACATTTGAAAGGTGGTGGAAGAGAACTAAATCCCTTTCCGGGCTCTTAACATGTGCCGAAAAAATAGCATGTCGATTGTTTAAGATTGATTAGTAATAGTGTCTGCACATGTAAGCATTTAAAGGAAAATTCTCTTAGACCCAGTAAATCCTGTGAGGATCCAATGGGTTTTCGGCTTCATTTAAAATGTCCGTGTCAAGGGATGCCGTAGTGTCAGATAGTTGTGAGTCCAAGACTCTAGGAGCATAGGAACTAAAGGCATGGTCTACAAAAGGCTTGAGGTTGTTTAGAGCCACACCTAAACGACTTGTGTCGGTTGAGGTGGCACGTTGTAAAGTGTCACTAAAACTATGGTGTGTTAAAGTGTGTAACATAACCTTGAAGATTGGTATGCTGCTTGATTGAAAGCCGGAGCTGGTCGGTGAGAAGTGACATAATGTGGTATTTACAATGCACACGACAGACAACCCTAGCTGCAGAGCACCAACCCTAGTCTTGTTTGAACGTACAGGAAAAGCCGGAACTAGTGAGCAACAGCATTCCATGTGGATGGTCACATGCACACTGATCTGCTTGGTTGTGGTATCCTCTTTTTAGCAAGCCTAAATGTCGTAATCATATGGAGCTGAAAGTGGGTAGATCTCGGAGCTAGTATGGTGGTCAAGTGAGTCATGTTATATTTTGAAATATGAAGACATTGAAAATACTGTGCCTTAACCTTTACCCATTCCATTCACATTCAAAAAATTTCAAGCCAGAATTACACCATCAAGTAACAACCCAAAAATGGTATGTTGTCTTTTGATTGGTGCTGCCATCGTGTGTGTGTGTGTGTGTGTGTGTTCACGTGTGTGTGCACGTGTGTGCTCGATACCAGTAGTGGCTTTGAGGCATCACAAACACGCTGTATGAATGGGGACTAGTCTGGTATTTAATGCACCAATAGTAATAATAATAATAATAATTCTATTGATAAAGCACCCTCAGAGAACTTAATCTCTCTCTAGGTGCTTTACATTTGCTGTAAAGTGAAATGCAATTGAATGGTAAGTAAAACCATGCAAGGTAAGTAGAACCACTGCAGAGCAGTGCCAGTGATGCCCAGGCGAGATGAGAGGCGCTCTAGAAGAACTTTGTGATCGATGGTATCAAAAGCTGCCGAAAGATCAAGCAAAACAAGCAGAGAAGTAAAGTTTGGGTCAGCTGAGTCTATTGTCTATTTCAGCAAGGACGCCATCAGTTGATAACAACATCGTAGTTACTGCTGCGAATGCAGGAACAACATTAGATAATTCCTGGACAGGTGGGATGTAAGTGCTGGTAATCTTTACTCCTAGTGATATGACAATGTTTAAAAATTACAGTGCATATTTTACCTTCGTTAAACTCATTAGGCACAACCTTACTTGGCCATTGTATTGCATAGCTTCATCGTCTCGCTGGATGACATACTTCTTGCGAAGGTCGGACATTTTTGATTTATATTATGATAAGATTTATCTGTCCATTTAACGATAAGAACAAGGCACACAGCAGCTAATAAATCCATCACTATAATCACAATCGCAATATCTAGATGCATTTTCTACTCTTTCATAATCGTATACTACATTTGTTGGCACACCTAGCAACTTAAGATCTCTTTCATAATATTTCCGTCGTTTCAAACTTATCACTTTTATCAGATAACTCTGAATTAATCCTTAAAATTTCTGCATATTTCTCCTGCCGAGACACCCCTGCAATCATTTGCTTTCTTTCGTCGGTATTATTTAATAGTGCTTGTACAACCAAGCAACTCCAAGTGTACCTACATTCTATTCCAGGGTTCCTAGATACTTTCTTGCCTCTCTCAATATTGCTGGAGTCGTACTTCGATTCTTCAGTCTTATTAGTTCATTGAATAAACATGACCCCTTTCTACTAAAAGTGTATTGCTGAACTACCATAATCAGCGGGCCTTCATCAAAAGTGACATCTCAGAATTTCTTGAGATATTTGAAAGCTGTTAGAAGTTAAACAAGAGTACCAAACTCGGAAGTTAAACAAGAGTACCAAACTCGCGAATCTTCCCCATGTCTCCTCCTCAAACTCTAGCTAATGATAAAACGGGAATTTGCCCTCCTGGAATGATTTGTTTTGTACAATAGTAAACAATCCTTTAATACGTTATAACCTGCTGGCATTTCACCACTTTATTAATAATGCAAATGCGTTTTGTACAAAAATGCCACTTCTGGCAAGCTCAGACTAGCAGCTGCCCCACCTGGAGCGAGCGCGAGTGAAACGAGTGCAAGATTCCAGGTGGGGCAAGTGCGAGTCGTGCTAGTCGTGCGAGACCAGGAGAGGCATTTTTATACAACATGGGGTGTGCAAACCAAACGACACTCATTAAACCATAATTCCTTATAGCCCATACACCGATCAAACCACATACCTGCAATAAAATATAAAAATCACAGGCGGAACTCAATCTGTCGTGTAAACGTCCCAACTAGGAGGAAAGTCGATGATCCGGAGGGAATTCTGCCGTGTAAACGCAGAGTAGCAGCAACTTCTGCGAAAGCCGCTGCCCGCATGAACTGACATCGCCAGTGGCGCGCTCTGTCGTTTGTAGACAGACATGCCCTAAGTAGGGGGGAATTGTTTCCCCCGTAATCGCGTTTGTCTCGATGCAACCGCTAAGAGCGGCGATAGCATCGAACTAGACGTGCAGTGACATTGTGCCCCCACAAATAAAGTTTGGTAAAATTACCTGTAGGTGATTTATGACTTGATCGAGCTCACGTCGAAGAACTCGCCTCCCGCACGGTAATGATCGGTAGAATCGCACCCGGGGCGGTCTTTAGTCGGGGCAACCCACTTGTAGCAAAAATCTAGGAAGAAGTCGCTGTTAAAGTAATGTATTCATAATCCTTAATAGGCAGCGTTCTTGAATAAAGTTATTGAATTCCAAAACGGCGAAGTTCCGCGCACAGTGTCGCCCTCATACTCACAGCTTCCGATACAACATCAGGTTTTTGTATGGCGGTTGCTGATTAATCCGTAACCGGGTTCCAGGGGTCAAAGGCTATTTCCCGCCAAACCCCGCCATACTCCGCCGCTCGCCATGCCGCCGAGCTAGGGTAAGACGAGCGGCCGTCCGGTTAAACCTCTTTATATTAACGCATGCGCCAACAACAACAGAGCAACTAAACAAGTCTACAGGGAGGGTCCTATACACAGTATACTACGGGGGCGCAAGACGACGCAGCAAGCGCGAACAAGCGTGTTAGTTGGGGTCAGTCGGCTTCTGCAGTCCTGTCGTTGTACCGACTCCGAATCCAACAGTACGAGCATACGCCGTCCAAAACCCGGCTGGCTGAGTAACTGCTGGCCAGTCTGAGTCGACTACTACCACAGTCGTAAGCTTCCACCGAAAGACGCCAACACACGGGGGGAGGGTCACGAACACGCTACACGGGGAAAGTGGAATAAAAACAAGTCAACAACGAGCGAGCTATCCAGCTCCGCTCGGGCCTTGGGTACTCGTTCCCTTGAGCACGCCTGCACGAATCCAGGTGCATAACTCGGCGAGGCCTCCACGACTTACTTGGCCAACTTCCCGTACCCAAGAGCCCTGGTGACCTCACGTCACTGCATACATGCGGCCGTGCCGTAAGTCCGACCCCGGCGTTGCCGGTGACCCTAACCCTCACTATAGCCGTCCGGTCCCAGCCAAGCAAACCCAGCCTGGGTACAAATCCTCCGACCGGAAGCGTCTGATCTGCGGATGGATCGGTAAGTAGTGCGCAAGGTGTTGGTAAGTAGTGCGCCAGGTGTTGGTAACCGCTTGAGTACCGAGCACTGGCCGTTCACCCAGACTTCTAATTTGCCAGTTTTGGATTGATTGATTCCGGCAGAAACCATGCCATCGGAATTGATCTTCATTATTATCGTCGTAGCCCTCGTCCCTCCAACTTGCAGCGAACGTAAGTGAGCCTTACTGCCTGATAACGGCCGCACGGCAATTCCAACTAGCGCTTCGCGTTTTCTTAATTGTGGCGCTGTCTAGCTGACATTAGGTTTAGCTATCAGTAGCCGAGCTGCTTCACGAGCCAATTTATCGATCGCTCGTTTTCCTCTTACACTTGAGTTCCGGCATATCGCGCCGTTATCGCTATAGTAGCCAGGGGGCAGCTTCACTTAGTCGTGCCCGAACACTTCCTGCTTAGGGGTCGTTTGCGGTCTTTACTCCGTTGTTCGCCGCACCGCCCCGGCATTTTCAGATGCACCACTTTCATGCCGACGGCTTGCGTCAAGCACGTGCACTGCTTCGCGAATGCCGATTTCCGGATGTTGCAACGTCCCAGAACATTACTATCTCAGGCATTACTTGAGCAAAGCTGAAATAGTTATGCTTCTTGTAAGGTTCCTTGAAGTATGTGACCGTGCTTGCCTAAGGTTAAAGATAAGCTGATTCAAAAGCCTAATTGATATGGCGGCAGAAGAGCCTTGACGGCTTTCACCGATGCAGAGAAACCAGTGACAGCCCATTTTAATAACATCATACCTTGCAGCTACATTTGCAAGTGTTCGTGTGTTAGCTCGCACATCTTGCTATTGTGTAGGGTGCGCCGCTAAATACAGTGATTCCATTGTTTCAAAGCAGAAGTTATGGTTCTAAGCTATTAGAAAGATATTTTTTATTGGCACCTCCATGACCTTAACCAGTAGTTACCGTGCCTTTAAAAAAAGACATTACTGGTCATTCACCATTCTGCCTCTGCACCCACTATTGCCTATCTCCACTTTCAGGAGTCTTCGGAATAATGATGAGGCATCTGTAAGGCGGTGGAAGAGAACTAAATCCCTCTCCGGACTCTTTAAACATGTGCCGAAAATATAGCATGTTGATTGGTTAAGATTGGTTAGTAATAGTGTCTGCGCACGTAAGCATTTACAGTAAAATTGACTTAAACCCAGCAAATCCTGTAAGGATCTAATGGTTTTCTTGCTTCTTTTTTTAAATGTCATCGTGTCAAGGGATGTCGTAGTGTCAGATAGTTGCGAGTCCCACACTCTGAGAGCATGCGAACTAAAGGCGTGGTCTACAAAAGGCTTGAGATTGTTTAGAGCCACAGCTAAACGACTTGTGTCGGTTAAGGTGGCACATTGTATAAAGTGTCACGAGAATATTGGTGTGGTAGAGTGTGTGACAGAACCTTAAAGATTTGTATGCTGCTTGATGGAAAGCCGGAGCTGGTTGGTGAGAAGTAACGTAATGTGGCAGTTACAACGTACACAGTTACACGACAGACAAGGCAGTTACAACGTACACTGTTACACTACAGACAACCCTAGCAGCAGAACACCAACTTTAGTCTTGTTTGCATGTACAGGAAAACCTGTAACTAGTGAGTTACAGAATTCCATATGGATGGTCACATGCGCATGAACCTGCTTTGTTGTGGTATTTTCTTTTTAGCAAGCCCAAATGTCGTAAGTGTATAGGGCTGAAAGTATGTAGATCTCGGAGCTAATGTGGTCGTCAAGTGAAAGTCATGTTTATATTTTGAAATATGGAGCTATTGAAAATACCGTGTCTTAACATTTGCCCACTCTCATTCAAAAAATTTCAAGCCAGTATGGTACAGCCAAGTGACAACCCAAAAATTCGTTGTCGTCTTGATTGATTTTACCTTCTTGTGTGTGTGTGTGTGTGTGTGTGTGTGTTAGCACGTGTGTATGTGTGTGTGTGTGCGTGTGTGTGTGTGTGTGTGTGTGTGTGTGTGTGTGTGTGTGTGTGTGTGTGTGTGCATGTGTGTGTTCGATACCAGCAGTGACTATGGGGCATGGCAAATGTGCTGTATATAAGGCAACTAGTCTTGTATTAAATGCACCAAGGAAGTTTGGGTTAGCTGAGCATTTAAGCTTTAAAAATGTATAGGTCGAGACCAGGCGTCAGTGATGCATGCTACACAGAGTTAGCTCATTTAGCAGCAATGTAAAGGGTAAGGAAGCATGTATGTGTTCATTCACTAACACTGTTCATAACTTAATTTTTGTATGTTCAGTATTATAGCTGAAAAGGGAGCCCATCGACTGGTTTTATACAGTGGACAGTAGCATGCACAGAAATGTCCCACAAGCTGACATTGTGAACCGCTTTGCTCCTCACACCTAGCTTGCTGTTCTTTCTTGCCCTGGTGGTCTGTGGTTTACTGCTGACAATTGAACGGGCCAAATCTACTCAATGCCAGCTTGAGAAATATACAGGACTGACCATCCATTGACTAGCATACCGGGACAACTATAGATCATGCCAAGCGATCCTAGTTAAAGCCTAGGCCAGCTTGTGTACAAACATCGTAGAATAATGGATGCACAATCTGAAAATGTTGGTAATCCCTAAAAGCGATTGGAAATTACGTTTGACAGTGCCGGTAACCCACGACACATTATGCATCCTTCACCTCATAGCTGGATCAATAAGCACATTGTTTGCCATTGTAATGTAATGTAATGTATCCCGTCAGTAACTCCACAAAGTCATAAAGACCATGTGGGTGTTACGCAGGAGAGTTTTGTATAGCGCACTCACAGCCTAAGCGGCTTTCGGTACGCATTCGGCAGCCAACAGACATTGCAGCTTGCTGCTTGACCCTGGCATTGTTCAAGCTTTATTTAAACTTATGTATAGGTATGACACATTGAGCAGTGCTTGCATAAGTTCTACACATACAGGGTGATATTACATTTTCCTGCTTGAACGCAAAAAAGCATCAAGTCGCAGCCACTTCTAGCTGGTGATGGACTACTTTCTTTCAAGCAAGAAGATGGTTGTGCTTCCCACAGCAGTTTTGCTATCTTTTTGATGCTAGGCCATGAGCTAGACAGAACTGAACTGAACTAAGTCTTTTTCAAAGCCCTTTCCTTGCAGTGTACAGGAAACGCCGCAGTGTGGTTAGTGCTAGATTTGATGGTGGCCTACATCACTGCTACTTTGCAGCTTCTGATGTCAAAGAAATAGTAGCTGATTCTAATAGCCTAATATAATAATAATATATTGCACGTGATAAAGCGCCCTCAGAGAACTTAATCTCTTTCTAGGCGCTTTACATTTGCTGCAAAGTGATATGCAATAGAATAGTAAGTAAAATCATGCTTGAAAAACAAACGAAATGAATAATATGGTTAGGGGTGACATGCACAGGGTCAGCATGCAAATGTGGTTAGTGGCAGCATACACAGTGTCAGCACGCATAAGCACATCAAGGACGAATCACAGGGACCCACTAAATGCTGTCCTAAATAGGTGTTTTTAAGTTTCTTTTAAATGTGGTCAGGGCAGGGGATGTTCTGATGCAGGTCGGGAGGGAGTTCCAGGCTGTGGGAGCATACGAGCTAAATGCACGGTCTCCAAAGGATTTAAGGTTTGTACGAGGTATTTCCAGACTGTTGGATTCCGAAAAGCGGGTGGTACGATGCTTGGCCTGATGGGGTGGTATATCTGAAAGATAGGCTGGAGCCATAGAATGAAGAGACCTAAAAGTGAGCAACAAAACCTTGAAGTCAATCCGTTGCCTCACTGGTAGCCAGTGCAGGTCGGCGAGAAGTGGAGTAATGTGGCAACTGCGACGCTCACGACAGACAAGCCTAGCTGCAGAGTTTTGCACCAGCTGCAATCGCCTGATCGCACATGCTGGTAGGCCAGTAAGCAGTGAGTTGCAGAAGTCGAGACTGGATGTCACGAATGCACGGACCAACTTGGACGTCGTATCCTTATCTAAACAAGCCCTAATTTTAGCAATGTTATGAAGCTGAAAATAGGATGAGTTGACTGTGGAGCTGATGTGGTCGTCTAACGAGAGGTCACTTTGTAATATGACACCTAGATTTCGAGCTGATTCAACTGGAGATATGCTGGCAGAGCCAATTTTGAGAGTCAGCCTTTCAAATTTCTGAATCACACTGGGTTTGCCCGTAACTAGTAAGTTAGTTTCATCATCGTTTAGTTTAAGAAAATTTGCTGCCTTCCATGTGCAGATGTCATCAATGCATGCAGCAAGTGAGTTGAGAGAATTTGAGGTGCTCGAAGGCTGGGAGGGATCAAAGCAAAGGTACAACTGAGTGTCATCTGCATAGCAGTGAAAGCCTAGATTGTGCTTGGCAATCGCATCAGCAAAAGGCAGAGTATAAACCGTGAAAAGGACCGGACCTAGCACAGAGCCCTGAGGTACTCCATGTTTTAGAGGTACTTCAGATGATCTTTGTCCATTCCCGTCAATACTCTGGAGTCACCCACTGAGATAGGACCTGAACCACGGCAGAGCAGTGCCAGTGATGCCCAGGCGAGATGAGAGGCGCTCTAGAAGTACTTTGTGATCGATGGTATCAAAAGCTGCCGAAAGATCGAGCAAAACAAGCAGACACACCCTACCCATGTCTTCATTCCTAAGTAGGTCGTTGTATACCCTAAGCAATGCTGAATCTGTTGAGTGATTAGCTCTAAAGCCAGACTGGAACTTACTAGCAAGGTATGAGGTTTCGATAGATGAGTTTAGCTGGTCTGCCACGACCTGTTCCAGTGTCTTTGATAGAAATGGCAGAAGGGAGACTGGGCGGTAGTTGCTTAAATTGTTTTGGTCTAGTGTTGCTTTCTTGAGAAGTGGCTCGACTACAGTTTTTGTTGAAAGGTGCTGGGACATGACCACAGGCTGATGACATATTAATGATATTAGTTATGCATGGCAGCAGCAGATCAATGCAACGTAGGAGCAGGACTGTGGGAATAGGGTCCAGAGGACTTGTTGTCTTCTTTGATTGAGATACGAACTTTAGGACTAGATCACTAGTGACCTGCTTAAATGCTGACATTGAGGTGCAGCCAGGAACCGAGGAACAGCATTCTAGTGGGGAGGTTGTCATCGCAGGGATGGATTCCCTGATCTGGTCTATCTTCTGCACAAAGAATCGAGATAAGCGATCGGCTAGATCATCATTAGGATCATCTGGTAAGGAGCTAATCTGGGAACGGTTGAGGAGATGGTTTATTGTCGACATCAGCATTTTTGGATTGTGCATCTGTGATTCAACAATGTTTCTATAGAAGCTAGACTTGGCCTTTGCTAGGATCGATTGGTACGACCTACCGTAGTCTTTATATGCCTGTCGATGAACAGTTACTCCGGATCTTTTGTATGCTTTTTCAAGCTTCCGTTTAGTAGACCGGCTAGTTTAATGTCTCCATGGTACACCAAAGGCTGTCTCGGTGGGGGCGCACAGTCTACTTTGTCAGAGGTGCAAACTCGTCTTGCGTGTCAGCTAGTGTCGTGTTGTAGCTATCTACCAATGATGCCAGATCGGAGGGAGGACTGAGCAGCAGAGGTGAAGCAGATATTCTCTCACGGACAGCATAGATGTCATGGGTCTTGAGGTTTCGCGATTCACAGGTTATTTTAGAGGAGGATGTGGGCACACACTGTAGATTGAATGAGATCTGCATGTGCATGATCATTCAAAACAGTTCAAGAGCGTCCCTCTGATGTGCAATTTGAGTTGATTTAGCTGCAAGCTTCAGAAGTTCTCCCATCCAAGTTTACATCTTGCAATACTCTCATTTCCTGTAACAGCTGCCACATGCTCAGTTTCCAATGTTTTCGACTCGTGCCAAGCTGTTGATCGCAATGTTTGGCATTGCACGTAAAAAAAAACTTGCCTTGGACACTTTATTTCTGCCGACCTAGAGTGTCTTCTTGACCTCCTGAAATAAGGGTAGTAGTTCACTAAGTTTGTCAACCCCCGTCGTATCCTAGGCGAACTGTGCACCCATTCGATCGAACATTACCTGATGGCCTCTTGAGAAGCCAGAGCACGGCAGACTGAATTTTTTTATAGACATGCTGTCCTTACTGGGCTGGGCTCAAGCAGCTCGGGATCATGCTGTGGCACATGGATCATGCCGTTCCACAGCGTCAGAGCTGGAAGCTCTTATTCGCTTCACCCTCTTCCATGACTGTAACACCAGTTCCAACCCCTGTAGAGTTTCTTGTTCTGATGAGATTACCGATCTTGATGTCAGGTCCCACGTTGCAATTGAGCAGGCAGTAGTGCACTACTCCAGCTCTAATAAATCTGCCCAAAGCATTGTATTTTTTTTTAAAGGCCACTACACTGACAGTTTGAAAGTTTTGGTAGACTTTTGTGGCTGTTGATTGTAGCTTGCCTGGCTTTGGCATTATGAATCTCCCACCCCATTCCTACTTCGAACCAACGAGTGTAAACTTGTCATGTTGCATTTTTTTAAATATAGTGTTTAGTTTTGATGGCAGTCGAGCTCGATTCGGCAGCTTCGGCAATGCACCTGGTGCTAATTGGCTTCTGGACAATCTTGTTCATGTAGCCAAGCATTGGAAGAGCTTCTTAGTGGTCAAGAGAATAGTCTGCTGCTAGGCTGTGATTCACTACCTGGGTCGTAAGGGCAGCTTAGTGCGAGCTTGGTTTAGACCCATCGACTAAGACATGCCGACATAGTGGCCTCTAACTTGTATGTGCATTGAACCAAAACTTCCAAATGTGAATACGCTATTGTTTATCAATGCATAGTGCTTATCGTAGCATTATCGTATTTGCTTAATTGCATTCGTGCATCTACATGTTCATCAGCATGCATTTATGCAATCGAATTTTGTAGAAGTTAACGTCGATGTGTCCTTCCCAAACTGCATCGTCAACGGATCGTTTTTCAACGTGACTTTCATGGTGACTTCTTCGATCAATATTTACTTTTTTTCTTTAACTTTGGGCCTACCTCCGTCGCCTTCGAAAAATCTTGGGATACCTTACGTGGTGTGCTGTCAGGATAGCTCCGTTTGTCCAACGACAGCCACCGATGTTTCACCTGGCATTCCCATATTTGAAGTCCGGCCGACAGTCTGCAGCCAGAGTGCCAGCATTAATTCCAGCAATCCATTTTATAAAACACTGTCGCTTCGTCCAAGAGGAGATCTGACTCTGTTTCTGCTTGCACTTAATAACATGACAGCTAGCTTTTCGTACAGCTACGATTCCTCTGTTATTACAACGAGAAGTACAAATTCTCCAAATGTAACGTGGTGTGGTAAGTACAAGTGCTAGTCCTTGTTGATATTGCATGTTTCGTTTGCTGCTAATCTTTATAATAATAATAATAATAATGTACTTGATAAAGCGCCCTCAGAGAACTTAATCTCTTTCTAGGCGCTTTACATTTGCAGCAAAGGGAAATGCAATTAAATGGTAAGTAAAATCATGCTTGAAAAACAAACAAGATGAATAACATGGTTATGGGTGACATGCACAGGGTCGGCATGCAAATGTGGTTAGTGGCAGCATGCACAGTGTCAGCAGGCATAAGCACGTGAAGGACGAATCACAGGGACCCACTAAATGCTGTCCTAAATAGGTGTGTTTTTAAGTTCCTTTTAAATGTAGTCAGGTGAGGGGATGTTCTGACGCAGGTCGGAGGGAGTTCCAGGCTTTGGGAGCATACGAGCTAAATGCACGGTCTCCAAAGGATTTAAGGTTTGTACGAGGTATTTCCAGACTGTTGGATTCCGAAAAGCAGGTGGTACGATGCTTGGCCTGATGGGGGAGTATGTCGGAGAGATAGGCTGGAGCCATAGAATTAAGGGACCTAAAATTCTTTACTGCTAAGCATTATTTATAAGAATGTATTTTGTGCTGATTTCCTTGCTTTAGTTTGCATTTGTCGACTCCCTGCTAGAGTGCTTTCATATCCCAAGTGCTTGCATGGTATTCGTAGCAGTTTGCTGTGCTGTGCATTTTAATAATTGTAGTTGCTATGACGTATTTATTTAGTGCTCTTAGAGACCAGACAAATCTCCTTGTACTCAGTTTGCATACCCTGAAAGGAGAGAGCATATGGACTGATTAGCCAGAATAACATTCACAAAAGTTGTAATATGTAGTAGTTCAATAAAGAAAAAACGTGTTGTGGGATTGAGCTTGGTTAAGATCAAAGTTTTTCACTGGTTCACTGTTGGCAGTTTGCTATTGAAATAAATATTGCATCGCGATTGTTATCGGTATTTTATGTATTGGCATTTCCGTATGCCGAGCTGTGTCGAGATTATGTTTAGCTATCGCCAGATAGTATAAATATTCAAAAGATAATTAAAAAAAAAGAAAAAATCATAGCTCTTTAAACGACCTCTTTTTGTATAGCGACAGAAGAGCCTTTACGGCTATCACCACAGCTTGCAGTGGCGATTAAGGATCGCCCACCGTAGGAATCGAACCCACAACGTCGGAACTGAGGTCGGGAAAGCAACTGCCTTACCTAGTGTGCCATCATGGCTCACCAAAGGTGGGACTGGTACAGAACTCTTGAGACATGCGTTTGAGGCCTCGACCACAGATCCATGGTCATGTGCTTCTACACTCAGACATCGCTTTGTTCTTTTGGACTTGACCTAGTTCAGCACTTTGCCAGTAGTATTTAGGCTTATCGAGAGACACTTATGGAAGTTCTGGTAGCCAATACTATCGACTGCTGCTGGGCGATTTAGGAAAACCTTCAGAGATGACCGGCCCTGATCAGCATTGTTTAGGTCATTATTGTAATAATGTACAAATATCCTTCTCTAACTCCACAATTATATAAGGACTGCATAGGTGCTACCCGTTGCGAGTTCTTTTATGAACATTTATGGCCGGAATGGCTTTCGGTGGATCTGCTTAGTGGATCTGCTTTCGGTGGATCTGCTTTCGGTGGATCAAACTCAGTCGGGCTTTCATTTTATGTGGTCGTCACTCAGCTGTGCATGTGCTATCCCCCTGGCTTGCCATCTAATAATAATAATGATGATTATAGAACTTATGTATAGCGACCTAAAACACTCATTTTATTTCTAGGCTTTTTTGCACACTGGAGATTATAGCTGTCAACTTCTTCTCGGTACCATGTTCAGTTGCAGCACTCAAAAGCACACAAAGGAAACTGTACAAGGACGGGCCTTTGGTGTCATGAGCAATAGGTTTTTCAGGTCTTTTTCAGTATATCGAGTGTGTGGGAGGTCGTGACTGACGTCTGTTGGGATTGCATTCCGTTTGTTGGCTTTTGGATTATAAAAACTTCAGGCTAATTCTCTGCAGGTTTTGAGGTTGGTTTGAGGCACATTTGAGCGACTCGAGTCAGAAAAATGAGTGATACAATGCAAAGCAGGCATAAGTAGTAGTATTTCGACCAATAACCGGCACTGTGCCCCATATGATCAGCAGACTGCAGATCAGTGTATCAATCCTAGCCTGTGAATAGTGCCTACAAACGATCTTCTTTTTGGCAAGGAACTTCAACATGGGTCCCTAAGCCTGCCGGAGGAGCCATACTGTTGGCTGTCAAGATAATAATAATAATAATAATAATAATTCACTTGATAAAGCGCCCTCAGAGAACTTAATCTCTCTCTAGGCGCTTTACATTTGCTGTAATGTGAAATGCAATTGAATGGTGGGTAAAATCATGCTTGAAAAACAGACGAAATGAATAATTTGGTTAGGGGTGACATGCACAAGGTCAGCATGCAAATATTGAACTTAGATTCGGCGGCTTATGTGCCGTATCAGAGAGCCACGGTAAACAGCTGCATCAGCTAAGCACAAGAAATGTCCGAGTGTTTCCTGCCAGTCACAAAGCTCACAGAGAACCGCAAATCCTTTGAATCCAATTTGGCTCAAGCCAGGTCTACTTTTAGTGCAACGAGGGTGGCGTGGAAGAGTCATCTACGAACAGTGGTCGCAGCATGCCACTGTCTCATCTTGTGACGTTTGTCCTCTGAATCCCATTGAGTTAACTGCTCCAGTCAGTCACTATAGTAGAAGAAACCTCTATGAGACCTAGCAGCAATAATGATTAAGAGGTGAACACGGGAATGAGGCTGGAGAGTCAAGTAAGTTGCTGTCGACTTACCAGTCGCCCTGCGTTTTTCTCGGCATCTCTATGTCTGCTTTGAGCTGGGTTTTCTCAGCAGGCAGCGAAGGAGCTTCCCCAGAGGTGCCCAATCCATTGGTGATGTGGATGTTGCCACAGTATATCATGTCGTGTCCTGGGACTATGCAAGTTATGGTGGCTAACATGATAAGGACTGTGCATAGCCAACCGTAAATGTTGGTAGAGTACTAGATGTACTAGAATCGCTAGTGGCAGGACAGGGGTGTTCAACTTTCCCTTGTAAGCCATGTTACCACTGCCTTGAAAAATCTGGTGCCTGCACCTTGCGTGTCGTATTTTGTAGCTGCTCCGACGGTGCCGAAGCTGTCTCCAACGGTGCTCGTGTTCAACGACAGTGACAGATTCACGGTAGAATGTATTTCTCTCGGTGGCAGCCCTAATGCAAACCTTTCACTTACGATTTGTCCAGCGTCGCCATTGACAACGTGCACGACAGCTCAAGCCAGTAGTATCGTGTCAATTACTGAGACTGCTTCCGGGAAATGGCAAAATGCGATTGTCGATTGCCGTGTGCAAAACCACAACTTGCCTAACATGACGACTACTGCTCTGCTGCAAGTCAAGTGTGAGTTATCTTGCTGGTTAAGTTGTAATCGTGCATTTTTGAAAAGGAAACCTGACTGCATTTGCACAAGCGTATGAACCCATCTCACGAAGAGGCTCACATTGGTGCACATGTTGTATGCAAGGCAAAATATCTTGCAGCCAAGGATGAGCTGCCACTGCTTGCCACTTTTGGAAGCTCCAAAGCTAATGGGCTTGCTTGTCCACTGCCCACTATCAGATTGTGGTCTTGTTTTATCTCTTCTTCAAAGCATTGCAGATAGGCGACATCACTGTGCTTGTCCTTGTATCCCCTGTATATGTGGCTCCCCTCTGTCGAGTGGACCCATTAATGATTTAAACATGGCTGCTTTTGTAAAATGTCACTTCTTTAGCACTACGTTTTGTGGGCCAATAGTTAAAAACTTGCATTTCAATTAGGTTTGGCAACAAATAGTAAGTTTGTGTTATCCTCATTCATTTTGAGAAATTTTGCTGTCATTCAAGTGGCAATGTCAGCAATTCATGCAGCAAAGGAGAGAGAGAGAGAGAGAGAGAGAGAGAGAGAGAGAGAGAGAGAGAGAGAGAGAGAGAGAGAGAGAGAGAGAGAGAGAGAGATATGGTGGAGAGAGTTGAATGTGCTGGAAGACAGGGAGAGATCAGTACATAAGTACAGGTGTGTGTCACCTGCATACAATTGAAAGCCTAGATTGTACTTAAAGATTTGATTGGCTAGAGTTAGATTATAAGTTTTGAAAGTAAGTGGACTGAGCAATCAACTCTAGGGTGACCAGTTCTTGTAGAGCCTCCTTGCATGACAGCCGAGCTGGTATGGTCCAGTAGTTAAGGTGCTCGCCCCGACCACGGTCTGGCCGAGGTCGTGGGCTCGAGCCCCGAGGCATATGTGAAACACGTGAATAGTGATTAAGTTCTCTTAAAGCACTCTACAAATGAATATATATATATATATATATATATATATATATATATATATATATATATATATATATATACATATATATATATATAGATATATAGATATATACATATATATATATATATATATATATATATATATGTATATATATATATATATTGACTTCTCTGGAGTCCCCCACTGAGATAGGACCGAAACTACTGCAGTGCAGCTCCAGTGATCATCAGGCGAGATGAGAGGTGCTCAAGAAGAGCTTACTGATTGATACATTAAAATGCTGGTGATGGATCAAACAAAACAAGCGGAGGTGACCTCTACATAAGTCTGCATTCCTGACAAGGTCATTAGTATATCTAACAGTGCTTATCCTTGTTATGCACATATGTGTACTCATATGGAGTGGGATCTATACCCCCTAGCACCACTTGAATGTGACCTGGAGTTGGTATGCCAGGAAATTAGGGTTTAGGGTGTCGGGGCATTTGTGAAGTCGTGGATAGATTACTGCTATTTCCTACATTCCACACTCACTGCACTGCCTATAATCTTCTGCAGCTGTTGAAAACTCAGTAGAGCCTTCAGTCTGTGATTGACTGTTTGCCTACCACACAACATCACTTCTATCTGAGCTTCACTGGCTTCCCATGAAACATCAAATCAACTTGAAGATCCTATTCGGGCTGCCAGTTCGTGTCACTCGCGCACCACAGCCTTATCCATCGCGCCCATCCTTATCCGTATGCCGTATATGGTGTGATATATCGCATCACCCATCATCCTCGGCTTCCAGCTGTATCGCCCCAAATTCCCCAGCCAAATTGAACTCTTCGATAATTTCGGCCTTCAGTTCGTAAGCACCGAAAGTCCTGCCCTTGCATCTGGCTTCTGTCACCACCTGTAATGACTTTTTTATAATTCAAGTCTCTGGTAATGACAAATCCCTACCTTTTATATTTCCATACCCACAACTAAATTATCTTGCATGTTCCTGCTTGCTTTTACCCCATTGCCCTTTTCATGTTTATTGCAAGCTACTAATTAGGGTTGCTACTAACTGGTGCTTCTTTCATCGTCTTCTTGTGTGCTTTTGTTTGATGGTCTACTGATTATACCTACCTGTTTGGCACGCTTGTCTAAGCGTGCTAATTTGCTTGGCATTAACTCTACGTTATTGCTTCTCTTCGAGATGTCAAGTCCCTGGATCGATATTTGCTACTCCTAGGCGTGGAGCAAAGTATGCCATTATTATTACATGAGAGGCAGCCCCTTTAGCACCTCCCACCACCTGAGGCTGGCATTCCCAATCGAGGCCACCAGAGACCCAAAGAGATCTTGTTTGAGTCATATATGGAAGCTTTTGACGACAGATATTCACACTCACCGGTAAGTGACCTCTTTGGGGCAAGTTGCTAAGCTCGACCTCGACCTAATTTAATGACCTCATTTATGAGGAGCTTGCCTCAGTGATGTAATAATCCGACTGAGTGGTTAGTGTTCTGTGAATTGACGTTATTAAGCCTCTTGGGCAGAAGCTTCGCGATTGCCCAGTATTGGCCATGCAGCACGTATGAAAGAAAATATGGACGAGTGACTTTAGCCACTTAATGAATGAAGCCTTGCTTTCTAGTTAAGGCCCCTAGTGCCACCGGGTCTGCACCTCATCAGCACCACTCTCGACCAATTGTGTGCTTCCTGGTGGTCCGATTAATCGCGTGTGTTAAATTTTAAACTGGTTGACTATCAGTGTTTTGTTTCCAAGATGAGGTAAACGTTGACTTGCTGACTATGAAGAGGTTTATTGTAGTGAGTAATCCGACTGAAATCATCATCGGTGTTGTCGTGGCTATGGCAATCGTCGTCATTGCCATTGTGGTTTCTCTTCTTATTCTGTGTAAGTAGTCAGCATTGGCTATATTGTCTTTTCTTCCGTTCATTTACCTTTACTGACTTGCTTATTTCTATGTTACTTTCTTTTTTAGATCGGCTTGGGCATTTGACGAGAAGGTACCACTTTATATTGCTGCAGTTTGACTACCTACGGATCTAATAGTTGCTGCCATCCTCCATTTGACAGTCCAATGAAAAATGTGTTAGGGGTGCGGTTGTAGGGGCTCGCGGGCGCGCGATGAAGAGCGAAGTTCCCACCAGCGTTGTCGACGACGGCGTATATTATACGATCTAGCAGCCGTCGTGCGTGCTGCTCCGGAGCACGAGGTGTTAGGAGAGAGAAGAGAATGGATAGCGTGCGTGCAGGCCGACGCACGGGCAGAAAGTTAATTGTGCGGCAAGGAACGAGTCACGTGCCGGCAAGGAGCGTTCCCGTTGGGCGGACAGAACGTCGGCTGGGGGCGGAACCACGTGACGGCGATCACACGCCCACAAGGTGTGCAATTTCAACGCTCAGTAAGGACTAGGCCACAAACACTGCTCTGGTAACGGTGCTAGTCTCAATCGAGGCGCTACATATACCGGCGACGCCGCTTGGACCATGTAGCGCGGCTAGTTACTTGTAGCTGCTGCCCAAATGCACGAACGCTCGTATGCCGTGATGATAGGAATTTTCCCCTTTACGACACAAATTTTTCTCCAACCTCGGTTTCACCATCGGTTGTCAAAAAATTTCCCGATATCGCAAAAGGGAAAATTCTATCATCACCTCAAAGTGTACTTTTCTTACAACAATAAATTGTGTCCTATTATTTTTTATATCTTCTTTCTGCTAATGTCTAGCATTCTATCAACAATGCCTCTTGCATAATTTTTTATCTTATTCAAACTTGACGGATTGTTTACTTTATCTTGTAAGAAATCAGTTGCAAATGAATCGTTTAACATTCCACCAATACCTAAACCCAATTTGCCTTTGCTGCCATGATAGCAGCCACTGTTTTAGCGTCTTCCCTAACATTAGCAGGCTGCCTAGGATCAAGAGCAATACGGGCTGCACTTTCAGCAAGAACAAGGTCTGACAGATTCGGTATTTCTGTTCTTCTTGGTTCTGGCATTCCACCAGGCTCTGTATATGTATGATCATGGATAAGTGCACGATTATCAAGATCATTAACGTCTTGGTAGCCTTGTTCCATTCTTTGAGCGAACTTAGTTCCCGGACCTGCATAACTAAATATATTAGTATTATTAAAACTTCCGACTGGAACAAATTCTGATTTTACTCCTGGTGGCAACATTAAGTGAAATTCTCTTCCTCCAGATATGTTATTTATTATATCAACAATACCAGAACCATGCTTTCTATTTGCCTTTAACTGTTTAAGACTAAAATTCAACTGCATTCCAACTCCTTTCGCGTTATACTTTTCTATTCTTTTTTGAGTATCAGTTACAAGAATAGATTTAGTACCACTTAAATCAGCATATTTTAATCTTATGAAATCAGTTCCTTAGATTTATGAATAAGATCAATTTGGTTATCAGATAGATCAAGTTTTACTTCTTTATAAATTCTATATAAACTAGAATTATATTAAACATTTATAAAACTATGTATAAAAACTATGGATCAAGATGAAGTCGCTTCTTTGAGAGAACGTGTCAATGAATTAATATCTTACAATGCTTTTATAGGTAAGTTTGTGTGGAATGAAAGTCGTGGGCGTATTTCTAGAGGCGAAGAAGCTGGAGTGATAACAGTTGGTGGTTATAGACGAATAAAAATTGATGGAAAATCATACCTTGCTCATAGATTAGCTTGTTTGATTGTAACTGGTAAAGTACCTTTGGATGAGATTGATCACATTAATAATAATAAACTAAATAATTCCTTTAATAATTTACGTGAAGCGACTTGTGGTGAAAATCAAAGAAATAAAAAGAAAACTAAAAAATTATACTTCTGGCTTTATTGGGGTGTGTTGGAGTGAACGTTCAAAAAAGTGGATGTCACGAGTAGAAGTAAATAAAGTTTATTATTATATTGGTTTATTTGATGATATAGAGGAAGCAGCTGTTGCTAGGGACATGGAAGCTATACGTGTACATCTCCAATTTGCAAAACTTAATTTTACTTATACTTTAACAGAAGATAATAAAATAGTTCGCTACACTGACTTTTAGTTCTTACATCTTCGTTTTAGTTCATCTCTAAGTTTAATCATTTCGTTATATATTTCTTCTTGACTCTTACCTTGGGCAAAAAGATTACTCAATAGCATTGCACTCTCAGCTTTATAGTCATATATTTTACGGCCACCAACAGTTGAAGCTTCTACTTTTTTTTATGTCTCTTTTTAAATCTTCACTATAATTAACACCTCCTTTCTCTACAAGCTCTCTTCCCTTATTAAGATAAGTTAATCTGTTTTTTACTTCTGAATTTTGTACTTTATCACTCAGATCTATATCCACACCTTTTTCAAGTAGTTCTATCATGTTTTTCAAGTCTACAATAGCATTATTTAATCTTTCTTTTTGGAGTATCAAAGCACTCATTCTCTCTTCATGAGTATTCATTTTAGGTGCTCTAGCAGTATACATTGTTTCATCTACTATTTTTTTATCAATCCTGCAACTGCTACAGTTATTGAAACTGCTAAACCAACAGTTCCTATTACACTTGCTATGCTAGCGATGATGGCTGGAATAGCAGGTAAAAAGCCTCCTCTCATTTCAAGGAAGTTCTTTTTCCAAGCTATTGGATCAAGTTGAGTTGCATCCCAAGAAACTTCTTCTCCAAAAGTATCAGATAAAAACTTACTAGGATCTAAATACCAATCACTGTTTGCTTTTTCAGCTTCTAATAATATCTCATTAATGTAGAAACCTACTTCCAAACTTGCAACCATCTTTGAGAGTCCATCTTTTTTATCGGTCATTGTTTTCCTGAAGACTTGTCCATACTTTCCAGAAGATATATCATCAAAAATTTCTTTTATAAACAAACCAAGATCTACTAATCCTGTTACTCCCGATAGAAATCCTCCTAGAGCTTTTGTAGCTGTTCCAATGACCTTGAAAGATTGTAATACCTTTGGAACGATCTTTGCGATCTTGTTTGAGGCCTGTCAGGACAGTTTCATAGCAACTTTAGGTACTATTTTTATAACTGCTTTAGAACCTACTTCAGTTGCTGTTGTAATACCTGAAACGACTTCTTTAGTTGTATCTACTCCTTTTTTTATACCATCAACACCTTTTCCTTTTTTATTCTTCATGTATTATAAGTAAATGGAAAAAGTTAGAAAGATTAATGGTTCTATTTACAGTGATCTTAACGCTAATGGAAATAGAGTAACCAAATTAGCATACCCTCTTAATGCTGGTGATTTAATAAACTTGAGCTATGGTTTTAGTTCAAACTTTGGAGGAAGTGTTGCTACAAATGTTATAGGTGATTTAGCAACTGTTTCAAGTATGTCAGGGTTTCTTTCAAGGACTAATGGGAAGATGATGTCGCAGTTGAATTGTAAGAATGTTTTTGGTATATCAGGAAACTCTGCTGATGGAACGAACTATATACAGTGATTTAAGACCTTATAAAGTGATTAACTATGGACTCTTAAAAAATATGACACAAGTGTTTCAAGGTAAAGCAACTACAAGTATGAATATGGGAAATAAGAATATTACTAACTTAAGAGACTGATACTGTGACAAAGCAGTACATAGATAATAATAAACAAATATCGTTTAGGTATTTTGGAGCAGGCTCTGGTACTTATCCAAACATATTTTATCTTGATATTCTTGGTTTAGGTATTACAGCTAATGGTAGTACAGGAGATAAATTTCAACTGCAACAACTCACACCAAGTGATAAGCCTATTGTAGCAACCACTGGAGATGTTGTTGCGTATATGATTAATCTGAAAACATTCTTTCCCGGTGTACTACCCAACTTTAAAATAGTGAGTGGTGTTATGTTTGCAACCGACAAAACAAAGTCTTACGTAGAGTTATTTACTGATAATACTTATGGAGTTAGTGGTACTCTAGTTTTAAAAATTAACACTGATGGAACGTGTAGATATGCTATAGATAAATTTACTGTTGCAAGTGGAATAACTTGCATTGATTTTCTTTTTACTATTGTATAGAAATGTTTAGACCTACAAGAGGAGGAATTGGTATAACAAATTACATTAAAAAAATGCGTGATGTATTTACAGGTAGTTTAAGTATGAATGGAAATTTGATAAAGGATTTAGGTGATCCTGTTGATCTTGGAGATGCTATAAATAAAGAGTATATAGATACCAATTTCGTTACAAAAGTATCAAGAGGAACTACTGCTGATGGAGATATCGATATGAAAAACTATAAATTGATAGAACTATCAAACCCTGTAAATCCTAGCGATGCTGCAACTAAAGACTATGCAGATAGTAAATTATCTAAGACTGGTGGAACTATTAATGGAATACTAACCGTAAATGGGAATGTATCTGTTGTAGGACCTCCTACTTCTGATAATGACATTCCAAATAAATCGTATATGGACTCTAATTTCCTTAAACTAACATGTGGAACTCTTAATGGAAATTTAGATATAAATGGATACTCTATATTCTTAGAAAACGACCCTGTAAATCCTACTGATGGCGTAAACTTTAGCTATCTAAACAGAATATCAGACGGAAATATTACTGTAATACGTTTTAGAGCAACAGTAGATGGGTCTTTAACAACATCTTTATATGGCAAAACAATTAACGGCCGTTGGATCTCTACTTTAACCGATACTATCACACCAAGAGATTTGTTTGTTGTTACAACATTGTATGAGTATACACCTGGAAAAAAAGGTATACTACAACCTCTTCCAGAAACATTAGTACCATTACAAGACCAGTTATACGGTGGGTATTTACTTGATGCAAATAAAAAACTTATTCAATCGTCAACTTTTATATCTGGTTCAAACTTATTTGATAAATAATTAAATATCTTAGTTTATATAGCGACAGCGTAAAATGCTTAGTAGACAATTATTAGAAATGAATGGAACTCTAAATCTTGGTAAAAATAGAATAGAAAATTTTGGTTCTACCATTAGTGACTTAGACGCTGTAAGTAAAACCTTTTCAGATAATAATTATATTAGAAAAGACACTGATGATTTTGTAAGAGGAGACTTATCTGCTAAGTCAACAAAATTTGTGAATGCAGGTCACCCTGTGAATGGAAACGATTTATCTACAAAGCAGTATCTTGATACAAAAGTTGGAATAAATGGAGGACAAGTAATAGATGGAAATCTAGAGGTAGATAGATTAATTGATAATAACACAAATGATTGTTCATACACAAGAGAAAGAGCCTATTCATCGTTTCTAAGAACGAATAGACTTTTTAATCATGAGTCATTAATAGTAGAAGGACAAATAGGAACAAAAAGTGTTATTAACTTATCTAACAACACTACTGACGCAACCTTAGCAAAACTATCTGACATTAACTTAAAAAAAGCCACTATACTCAAAGATAACACTAAAAATAAGAGATCAATAGAATAAATAATGAAAATACTAACATTGTCAATTATGATACTTATTATAATGTTTATGGAAGAACAGCAGAAAATAATTCATTTGTTCTAAAAGACGATAATGCAACTAGAATACCTTAAAGAACTATTACGTCAACAGTATCTATAACAGTGGAAAAGTTGTCTGAAGAATACGATAATATAATTACTAACTGCTACCATAAATTCTATTCACCAAACTTTCTTCCTTCTAATTTACTTAGTATACCTTATTCAGGTGTTGAAGGTGATTACATGTTGACTTTAAGTAATTCTATAAAAAAAAACCTTGCTATCGTCGAAGAAAGTAATAAAAAGTAATAACATTCGACCTTAGTTATCTTGTACTAGGTTACGCAGGATTTAGAACACCTAGTCCTTTAGATGTTATTGAGATTAGTTTAGTTAAAAAAAGTTAGAATACAGTATGTATGTATCGTATGCAGGCTCCTCTGATAAGCTACTGGTGAGCTGTTAGAAGCACCGCCAAGAGGGGCCGGTGCACAGCTGTGGTCCGCCTGTGATGTGGTATGGATGCAGGCCGGTAACCAGCTGGTGGCCAGATGGTGGATTCACCATCAGGGCCGGCCGGTGCACTGCTGTGGTCGATGAGTCATCGGAGTCGACCAGGGGAGGGGAGTTGTGTGAGGGCAGGGGCTGAGGGAAGCCGTGCGCTCTTGGGCTCCGTGTGTTGGGAATAAACTGTCGGTGTTGGGCATCGGCTGGCTCTCTGCTGTGCAACCAAACTACAACAACTGTTACTAGTACACCAAAGAGGAAAAGAGGAAGAAAAAAGAAAAACCACTTTACCAACTGTAAGTGTTGAAGAACCTGCTACAGAACCTGCTACAGAACCACAATTTACAACTGTGATAGAAGATAGTCTTCCTGAAATCACATTTTCAAAAGACCCACATGTTATTAGAGAAGAA
Organism: Cristatella mucedo; assembly: GCA_009760855.2. Taxonomy (NCBI): domain Eukaryota; kingdom Metazoa; phylum Bryozoa; class Phylactolaemata; family Cristatellidae; genus Cristatella; species Cristatella mucedo. The sequence goes on along the minus strand of WPIO01000237.1, from coordinate 199,520 downwards.
TTAATTGAACTTACTAAAACAAAATCTGCTGGTAAAATGAAAAGTGATATGAAAGAATATATAAAAGGAATTACAGAGAGTAATATTAATAATAGAATTCTTCAAATTGCTACGGATTTGAACAAAAAAAAAGAATGAGTAGAAAAGAAGAAAGTATTTTTAATTATATACTAGCACAACAATATTTAAATGTGGGAGAAGGATTAAAGGTTGCTCTAATGTTTGTTAAGAGTGATAAAGAAGTGTTTAATAAGATTGATTTATGGTTGAGAGAGCTTGTAGCTGGAAATAAAGGAGTTGTAAATTCAATAAGTCCTGCTGTAGATTATTTAGCTAGATCTAGGAAAGCACCAAAGTCTTACGTTGCAAAAATAAATAATCTATTATTTAGTATATAGAAAATGAGTGATCTTTTAGGTATTACAAAAGACATACTTATAAATGTTGAAGTTATTAGAAAAAGTAGTCAAGCAAGTAAGGAAGTTTATGTATTCAATATTATTGGAAATTCTAATCCACTTGGTCTACATATTAGTACTCCTATTTTATTGAGAAACAAAAACCTAAAAGTTTGTTTTAAGAAGTTTGTTGGAATAAATTCCATAAAAAATATTACTACTTCTAATAATACTTTTGTTTATAGAAGTGCGGGTGGTTCTGAACAAACTGTAACTATAGAACCAGGAATTTATACTGTTGATAGTGATGACTTAAATATAGGTATTGTTGATAGGATTAATAATTATATTACTCAAACAGGATCAACAACTGATAAGTTTGTAGTTGGTGTTGATACTGGTACCGCACAATCATGGATTACTATGCCTATTGGGTGGAGTTTTTTTGCAAGTAAATCTTCTATTTCTAAAGTGCTTGGTTTTACTAAACCTGCTTATACAACGGATAGCAAGTTTTTAGAGACATATCCAAATATTACACCAGATATTCGTACTCCAAACAAAAAGTTCTATTCAGAAGAGCAGGTAAGTATTGCAGATGTAAAGCTTGTTCTTGTTAATTGTAATCTAGTTGCTCCTGGAACCAGTTTTATAAATGAAATCGAAACTCAAGCTTTAAGAAGTTTTGGTTTTGACTTTTATCCATGGGATACAATGGTGTATGAACCAAATACTCCTGAATACTGCAATGTTTCTACTGAAGTTATTAGTGATATAAATATTACGGTTACTGATCAAAACTTGAAGTTGTTAGATTTTGGTGGTGAACAAATTGCTGTTGTTATAGAAATTATAAAAATATATCATAAGGAAAATGACTATAAGATTAAGAGGAACTTCGTCTTCTGACTATAAAACATTATATCCCTCAATGAATTTAGGAGAAAATTCTGGATACAATGAAGTTGGCTTGAGAAGGATAGAATTCACGTATGTAAATAGAGCTATATCACATGTCTGTAGGGGTGTAAATGACAGACTTTGGTTTAAGTTTTCTCTTGGAGATGTTGGTAATCCTCAATATATTGAAATTGATTTTGGAAATGAAGCAAATGGTACTCCTAAAACTTCAGGAACTTATGACACTAATAAGATTGTTCTTGCTTTAAACACTGTTTTAGGACTTAAGAAAAAGGATCCTGGTTCTGCAACTTCAGCTCTATATAATGGGAGAGCTGGAAGTGGAATAAGATTTAGCGTTGATGTAGATGATAAGATAGTTATGCAAGTAGCTGGTGATAGCTTTGTTTTTCTTGGAGCCAACTCTTTCATTGAAAAAAAAACCTGAGTTTTATAGTATTTGAGATACATTAGGTTTTAATTCAAATGAACAGGGAACTTTTGATCGTGACATGGTTGGAGGAACAGTATATGAAGCAGTAGAAAAAGCTATGTATTTTGCTGGAACTTATAAAGCATGGAACAAAATGATTCAACCTGATAATACAGGTGTAAAATGGATCAGTGTTGACTGTGACTTAGTTAATCCAGAAAATAATTATATAGAGAAAAGAAAAGGGTTTTCAGAACAGTCAGGATCTCAATATCTCATCGACACAGATGATATTGCTTCGGGTCAAAAAGTTGATTTACATATTCCAAATGTAATGTATCTACCTACAATGGGTGACATAGTAAAGTTAGGTGGTTATAAAATTGCATTAACAGATCAAAATGAAAATAGGATTAATACAATTACAGATGTTGTATCTACAATAGTTATTAGAAAAGGTAAAACAAGTATAGAAAAGAGTATATAAACAAGTATAGAAAGGAGTATGGAAACAATTATTAAAAAAATTAAAGAAAAAAGTAAAATAAATATAGAAAATGAGGATTAGGTTGACAGGAACTTCCGATACAGATTATAAAAATAACTATCCCACAATAACACTTGGTCCTAAGTCTGGGTATAAAAAAGTTGGGTTACGAAGAATAGAGTTTACTTACACATATAAAAGCATTGCAAAAATTACCCCACTCGAAAACGATATGCTTTGGTTTAAAAATAATCCGGTCACTAGTGATCTAGTCCTAAAGCTCGTATCTCAATCAAAGAAGACAACAAGTCAATTGGACCCTATTCCCACTGTTCTGCTCCTACGTTGCATTGATCTGCTGCTGCCATGCATAACCAATATCATTAATATGTCATTAGCCTCAGGTCAGGTCCCAGCACCTTTCAAAAAAGCTGTAGTCAGGCCACTTCTCAAGAAAACGACACCAGATCAAGAGAACTTAAGCAACTACCACCCAGTCTCCCTTCTACCATTCCTAACAAAGACACTGGAACGGATCGTGGCAGACCAGCTGAACTCGTATATCGAAGCCTCACACCTTGCTAGTAAATTCCAGTCTGGCTTTAGAGCTAATCACTCCACAGAGTCAGCATTGCTTCGGGTATACAACGACTTGCTTAGGAATGCAGACATGGGTAGAGTGTCTCTTCTTGTTTTACTCGATCTTTCGGCAGCTTTTGATACCATCGATCACAAAGTACTTCTAGAGCGCCTCTCATCTCGCCTGGGCATCACTGGCACTGCTCTGCAGTGGTTCAGGTCCTATCTCAGTGGGAGACTCCAGAGTATTGACGTGAATGGACAAATCATCATCATCTGACATCATCTGAAGTACCTCTAAAATATGGAGTACCTCAGGGCTCTGTGCTAGGTCCGGTCCTTTTCACGGTGTATACTCTCCCTCTTGCTGATGTGATTGCCAAGCACAATCTAGGCTTTCACTTCTATGCGGATGACACTCAGTTGTACCTTTGCTTTGATCCCTCCCAGCCTTCGAGCACCTCAGATTCTTTCAACTCACTTGCTGCATGCATTGATGACATCCGCACATGGATGGCAGCAAATTTTCTAAAACTAAAAGATGATAAAACTAACTTACTAGTTATGGGCAAACCCAGTGTGATTCAGAAATTGGAAAGGCTGACTTTCAAAATTGGCTCTGCCAGCATATCTCCAGTTGAATCAGCTCGAAATCTATGTGTCATATTCCAAAGCGACCTCTCGTTAGACGACCACATCAGCTCCACAGTCAAATCAGCCTATTTTCAGCTTCATAACATTGCTAAAATTAGGGCTTGTTTAGATAAGGATACCACGTCCAAGTTGGTCCATGCATTCGTGACATCCCGTCTCAACTTCTGTAACTCACTGCTTACTGGCCTACCAGCATGTGCGATCAGGCGATTGCAGCTGGTGTACAACTCTGCAGCTAGGCTTGTCTGTCGTGAGCGTCGCAGTTGCCACGTTACTCCACTTCTCGCCGACCTGCACTGGCTACCAGTGAGGCAACGGATTGACTTCAAGGTTTTGTCGCTCACTTTTAGTTCTCTTCATTCTATGGCTCCAGCCTATCTTTCAGATATACTACCCCATCAGGCCAAGCATCGTACCACTCGCTTTTCGGAATCCAACAGTCTGGAAATACCTCGTACAAACCTTAAATCCTTTGGAGACCATGCATTTAGCTCGTATGCTCCCAAAGCCTGGAACTCCCTCCCGACCTGCGTCAGAACATCCCCTGACCTGACCACATTTAAAAGAAACTTATAAACACACCTATTTAGGACAGTATTTAGTGGGTCCCTGTGATTCGTCCTTGATGTGCTTATGCTTGCTGACACTGTGCATGCCACCACTAACCACATTTGCATGCTGACCCTGTGCATGTCACCCCTAACCATATTATTCATTTTGTTTGTTTTTCAAGCATGATTTTACTTATTATTCTATTGCATATCACTTTGCAGCAAATGTAAAGCGCCTAGAAAGAGATTAAGTTCTCTGAGGGCGCTTTATCAAGTGCAAATATTGTTATTATTATTATTAATCCTTCATCAGCTAATAAATATTCCATTTCTGTTCCTACAGGTTATTACGATACTGGTAGACTTGTTGCAGCATTAAACAGAGGATTAGATAGTGCTGTATCGCTTTACAACCCTTCAAGAAGAGATGGTAGTGGAATTATTTTTAGTGTTGGTGATGGTGATAAAATAGTTATGAAAGTAGTGGGTGAGTATGTTGGTTTACTAGCAAGTGATATATCTGGTGTTATTTATAACATAGGAGATACCCTTGGCTTTAATACAAAGGAACAAGGAACATACGCCTCTGATTACGATTATGGTGATGGAAGAGAAGAAGATAAAAAAATGAAAAATCACATTACTTCGCTGGAACATACACAGCATGGAATAAAATGAAATCCTCTAATTTCAATGACATTGAATGGATCAGTATTGACTGCGACTTAGTTGATCCAGAACTTTATTTTATAGAGTAAAGAAAGTGGGTTTTAGAACAATCAGGATCTTTACATATTATTGGTGTAAAAGATATATCACCAGGTGAGAAAGTTGATTTACATATTCCAAACATAATGTATCTACCGACAAGGGGTGATATAGAATCATTGAGTAGTTTTATGATTACCTTAAAAGATCAAAATGGAAATAGACTCAATGTAATTAGAGATGATATAGCTACAATATAAATTTCAAAGTAGTATAGAGGAATGGGTAGCTATATAAGGACTGGTCATGGAAATATGAGAGGAAAGTATCATGGGTCTGGTGTTTTAGATACTCGATGGTGTTGGTAAAGTAGCACCGTTTAACCGGATTAACTGGTCTAAGCATGAACATTGCTAATAAAGGAATTGAAATGCATCAAGCAAGGAAGATTACTGAATTACAAACTAAAAAAGAAAAGATAGATCAAGAATACGCCAATAAACGAAGAGAGATGGATGATAAGCTTGAAGAGGAAAGGAGAAAGAAAGAATTAAAATATGAAATTGAGAAACGAAAAAATGAAGAACATTATGATAGAAAGATGAAAGAAATGGATCTACAGATTAAACGTGCAACGCTTGAGAAACTTAACCAAAAACTAAAAAAGGTAAAGAAGTAAAAATTGAAGAGTAAGAAGTAGAAGACGGTTCAGAAGCTCTTAAAGAGATCCAAAAATATATAAAGAAGTTGAGAAAGCAATAAAATCAATTATACCTACTGGAGAGAGAACAAGACCTGATGGGTATGGTGGAAGTGTGAGAGAGAAAATTGGACGTGGATTATATTCTCAAAAACTAAAAAATTAGTTTTTTATACAGAGAAAGAATGGCGAGCGCAGATGCAAGCACTATACTTGAACTTGAACAAGATCCTGATTTTCCTAATTATAAAATCAATGATTATCAGTTTAGAGACTTTTTCCAAAGTAATGGAACTGAAACTGATGCAATTGCTGATAAACTAGTCACATTCAATATTCCAGCAGAACAACAAACATGTTATGTTTTTTCAGATGGCTACATTCTACTAGAAGGACAGTTCCTAGTTCAATTACCGGGGTCGACTAATTATACAACACCCAATCGTAACCTTGCAGCAGGATTAGTTAACAACGCTGGAGCTTGGACGTTTAATTTAATGAAAGTTAGGCTTGGTGCTGAAGAGGTTGAAAGTGTGCAACAAAATATAGTAACTGTTTCAACGATTATGGGGCTTCTATGTTATCCTAGTGAGTATAGTAGAACTGAGGGTGGTGCGACCGGGTGGAAAAAAGATGAAGCAAGCTCATTTGATGATATGTATACCGTTGCTAATGATGCTACAACAAATTCTAAACTCTTTCCATATCTAAGCCCTAATGCATCCACAGCTAGCAATTCAAACATTGGATTTGTTTATCGAAGAGGTTTATCTAATGTTCTTGCGGATAATGTAGGTACATTCAGTATTTCACTCCCATTGTCAAGAATCTCTGGATTTTGTGCGGATATGAATAAGATTATTTACAAAACTCAATTTACTCTTGAACTAAGTAGGGTTAATGGGAATGATTTTAATGCTATTATGACGGGGGGGGTAAGTGGTACTGCTGCGGATAATAATGCTAATGTAATTCAAAGTAGAACAGCAGCTAACGTTGCTGGAAATGGTTCTTGGAATGCATTTAAAATTAACATGTCAAAAATGAGATTAATTGTTCCATGTATAACTCCTAAAATGAGCATTCAAAAATCACTTGCTGATATTACGAGTGAAAGGTCAAAGAAACTTAGACTAAACTATAGAGATAGACGATATGAAAACGTTGCTATATCAAGTTACAATTCAAATCTTAAATTTACAAAGACACTAACTTTGCAGAATGAACTTGATAAAGTTAGATGGTTAATTGTCGCGGCTCAAAACTTAAATAAATTTAATAGCTACACTGGAAACCCTTGCACTTTCAATCATTGTGATATTAAAGGTGTCTCAGTAGTTGCTAATGGCACAAAACAATATCCAGCGGTTCTAAGAAGTGGTTATCCAAAAGACGCCAAATGTTCAACTCCTTATCTTGATTTTACTACATTTAGGAAACAGTTCCTCGGATCAAATAAACTAAATGTACCTGTTGGTGTTACCTTTCCAGAATGGTTAACTCTTTATCCTATTCATGTTATCGATCTACAATATAACGAGCAACCTCTTAGATCAGGAACAAAACTTGATGTAACTATTGACTTCAATTCTACAATACCAGGTGTTAGTCCTGCTATTCCTGCTTCTGGAAATATACCAGCACAACCTGAAATTACTTCTGATGCTGCACCTACGGTTATGATTCATTATATCACTATCTGTGAGAACACTTTGGAATTAACATCTAATGGAAGTGGAAATCCCTTTGTTTGTAGTAAAGGAAGGTATCTTTACAACCCATTAGATATTTAAGAAATATAATAACTAAATATAATGCAAAAAAAAACAAATTTCATAAGGGTTCGAATGAGTGGAAAAGTTCTATGAAGTTAAATATTGGTGGATCAGAAGTGTATTCGGTTTTAGGAAATGATATGATATTTGGATCTCAAATTGATTGTGACATTGAAATAATTTCAAATAGAAAACTAAAAAATATATCACTAATTCTCAACCCATGAGATTTCCTCAGATGATGTTTGGAAAAGTATTCGAGCCAATAGCAGCTAAATTTCTAGAGATGAAGTTGAATAGAGGTATTAAGAATTCAAATGAGTGTTTTACTAGTGACGGAGTTTATCGCTATTCTCCAGATGGTATTATTGATCAAGATACTCTAATAGAAATAAAATGCTCATGGAGTAGAACTATTGAAAAATATTTTATACCAAAACAATGCATTGCACAGTGTCTACTTGGTTTACACGACTTAAAGCTTAGAAGATGTTTTATAGTGAATTTGAAATATTCGTTCCAGGTTTGAATTGCTATGATGTACTTAAAGACTATGTTGCTGCAGGAACAGTTAGAATTCCAACAACTTATGAATTTGATATACCAATACGTGAACCTCTTTTTATGTTTTTACTTAAAGATGAGAAGTACTTTGACTTTGAATTTGATATAATTTCTGAATATGGTCGTTTTAACAATAAAAAAACTTTTGGTTATGATATCAAATACTATATTAAAAAAGTAGAGATACAAGTAGTTGAAGAAGAAGATCCGCTTAGATTTGTAAGAATTATTCCAGTGGTCAAAGAAGTGTTACAGAGATCTAAAATATTTATAAATAATTATATAGATGAACAAAAAGTTTCACAGCGAGGACTATGTATCGAAGATTAATGGATTCATTCTTTCTGATCTTGATGCAAATGGTAATAGAATTATAAATTTAGGTGATCCTGTAAATGACTATGACGCTGTTACAAAAGCCTAAGCTGACGCTAACTTTGTTGTTAATTCAGGAATAACAATGAATCTTGGTGGAAAACATATTACAAACCTTGGGGCAGGTGTTAACCCTACAGATGGTGTAAATACTAGTCAAGTAAATAATTATGTTAGGAAAACAGGTGATACAATGTTAGGAGATTTAGACATGAATGGTAAAGCCATAACATCTACTTATTGGAATTCTGGCAATACTAATCCAGTAGTCCTAAACGACGACTATTGCGTTACGTATGGTGGTCTAAAAAGAGATGTATTATTGAAAGCATTTCCTTCAACAACAAATATCAATATGGGTGGTAACTCAATTACTAATGTTGCAGAGCCTGTAAATCCCTCTGACATTGCAGCAAAGAATTATGTAGATAAAACACTTAAAAAAATAACGGAAGTAATATCAATCTCAATGGACCCTAAAGCATTAAATTCAATTTTAAATTTATCAACCCCTTACTCATGGACAAATAAAATGTCCACCGATAATGATATTAAATTTTATGGTTGTAGGATCTTCTAATTATGTATTTCTAAAACCTAATACTGATACTAGTGTTGTGTCAGGTGATGTAAGAGCTATAAACACTTCAATAACAGGTGTTAACTTAAAGTACTATGTATATTTTTCTAGATTACCGACAGAGTATTACTTTGTTGATAGTACTGGAAAACTAAAAGTAAACCTCTTAGTTAGTTATGTACCCTTCTGAAAAATATAAATGAACTATTAAAACTGTTAACTCTTTTAACTTTGTTGCTTTGTGTTTACCTTTAACAACCGGAAATAATTTAGAAATAGAACAGATGGCTTCATGATCTAAACAATGATGTAAAGAAGTAGAACAACGTTGTTTTTTTTAAGTATTTCTTAACCAGTAAATACAGTTTAGCTGGTTTTTCTTTTTTACAATAATTATAATTTATGTTGCAGCAGGAACAGATTATACAATGGCTGTTACGAAAAAGGTTAGAATCAAATTCAGTTTCTTCCATATCTTTATCACAGATACAACAACGTATTTCATATTCCTGTTTTCGCCTTTTTCTTTTCTTTTTGGTTTACAATATGGATGACCTGTTTCAAGGTATTCAACTTCATTAAATGTGCTTAAGCATGTATCACAAAATATTTCCATTCTCTATAGAATGTCGTTCTTAACTCTAAATGAAAGAAAAATGAAGGTAAATTCAATCCTGACTCAGATATAAGTCAAGTATTCAAACCAAGACCAAAGAACATTCCACAGGGTTTCTTTAATATTGTTGAGCCTAATGAAAGTCATCAAGCAGACATTTTATACATGCCTAATGATTCTGGATATAAAAATGCTTTGAGTGTTATTGATGTTGCTAGTAGATATAAAGAATCAAGACCTCTTAAAACAAAGTCTTCTAAAGAAGTAACAAAAGCAATAATAGATATTTACAGTAAAGGTCCTTTGAAGTGGCCAAAGAAAATGACTGTAGATCCAGGATCAGAGTTTAAAGGAGAGTTTGCTCAAGACATGAAAAAACATGAAACACAAATAATTGAAGGCACTACTAAAAAGAGTGTTGCATTAGTTGAAAGAATGAATAGAACAGTTGCTGAGAGAGCATTTATTGCTCAGTATGAAAAATAATTAGAAAGTAATAATAAAGGAGATTATACTAGAAATAAAGAGTGGATTGATAATCTACCAAAGATCATTGAGTATCTAAATAATACTGTTACAAGAATGATTGGTGAAGAACCTGCAAAGGCGATAAAAAAAAGAAAAGGTAGGACTAAAGAAACCAAAATATCATGGGGAAAAGCTATTAGAACTTGGGACAAGTGTTAGGTATTTATTAGAACTAGGTGAGGGAGAAGACGGAAAAGAAGAAGAGCTACAGACCCAATATGGATTTAACTAAACATAATATTGTTAGAATAATGGTATTAAGAGAACAACCAACTAGATATTTCGTAAATGATGTTAGATTAGTTTTGTTAGAGAGGAGTTACAAGTTGTTAGCCAACATTAATTTCAATTTGTGAGTTTCCTGGTACAAGTCCTTCAAACTCTTCTTTTGTAATCTCATCATCAGATAAAGCGTTAGTAATCTTTGAGATAATTTGATAACTATAACTTAAAGCATTCCTTTTACGTTTGTCTATTTCTGTAAGCTCACCTTCAACTGACACAAACATTACTGATAGGGCTGAAAAGAAAGTTACAGCATGGGTAATAGATGGCACTACTTGAACATAAGTACTTGAAACAGTTACTCCTAATGCTATTACTATATTTATAAATTTAATTACATATCTAGCTCTTGTTAGTTTTATTAGGCATCCCCTAATTTTGTAATTAAATTTAACAGTCTCTTCATATTTTTTAACAGCAAAATCTTTTCTCAAATCTGGCATTTTTCTATATCTTTGTAAATATTTTTTAAATCCGCCAATCCATAGTCTCTTCAATCAAATCTTCTGAAAGTTCAAAGTCTTTTCCTTGATCTATTTCTTTTTATATTTGTTTTGTTAGTTCTATTTTTTAGAGTAAGCTTCTGATTTAATTTTATTTATTTTTTCTATTTTTAAGTCATTGAGAAACTCTTCAAAGATTGACCCATCTCTAACCTTAGTAAATATGTTTGCAATCTCTGGTTCAGAGTGATTGATTCTTAAAGCCTTATACTCAATAACTAGTTTAACAGCGTTTTTAATGTTGATCTAATGTCGTCTTCAATTCTACCCATAGGATATGAACAAATCTTAAAATTTGAATGCTGTTGACCTTGAACTTCATTAAGGCAATCCCTACTCCTTGTTTCAATACCCATTTCTATAATACTGTTTATTTTTGTTTTAATTGAATTATTTTATGCTGATTGTGCTTCTAGAGCTGCAGCAGTAGCCTTTTGTCTTGCGCTAGCACCATCAGATAGATCAGGAAGAACTGCATAACACTCGTCTTTAACGATTCCAGAGATGTCTGGTTTAACTCCTGAAACTCCTGAAATAACTGTTGAGAGTGTTGGAAGTTGAGATGCAATCCATGTTGTATAGCTAGAGATCTCAGAAGGATCGTCAAGAAGTGCATCTACTTTAGACCTAACAGTAGATTCAAGATTGGCTGTTACATCAGTTAAGCCTGCAGTTATAATCTTTTGAGCCTCGATATCACATTCATCGAGATAGAACTTCTTAACTGAATTGTCGGTCATAACTGAAATATCTGAATCAAGTGTTTGGGAATCGTATGCAGTCATTCTTGACCTAACAAGATAATCAACGTAAGACTTAAAGAGAGTAGCACTAGTAGCAAGATTTGGATCGGTAACGTCGTTCTGCATTTCCTATATAAAAAAAGAAAATTACTTATATGTAAAAAGTGATTATTTTTTTGTTTTTACATCATCAAATATTTGATGAAATTTATCAAATGCTGAAGTACATTTTCTTTCTTTCTTTTTCATTTTATCATATGCATCACAAACATCTAAAAGAACCCAAATTTGCTGTGCAGGTAGTTTAAACATATACTTATAAAAATCTGTAGGGATGTATGGTGTGCCATCCTCAAAACCACAAAACATTTTAGCAATTCTTATAGCATACTCACAACAAAGAATTCTTGAAACTTTTTGATCCATCTTTCTTTCCTATATAAGGTTTAAATATTTGATTTAATAGAATCTATTTTTTTCTTCTCGTATATTTTTCTAGCCTCATCTTTTAATTTAATCCTAGATTTATTAATACTTTCATAATGATTAGTAATCTCAAGAAGTGTGTCAATAAATTATGGGACTAATTCTTTTAACATTTTATAAGATTTACAATTAACAGTAAATTCATGCCCACACCATCCTAACAGTTCAAAACAAATTAAAATCATTAATTTATGTGCATCAGAATTCCCAATAACCTTTTCAAACTTTTCATCAAAATCCATTTCCTATAGATGGTTTAAGAATAGTTTAATTGATTTTTTTACATGTAATATAAATATCTAAAAATAAATTTAAAAATTGGAGGTAATTAGATTTTGCTTCTAAATATTCCATTTCACTTTTTTTACATATATCAACTGCATCACAAATATCTAAAAGGTCAGAAATTCTTTAATCATCTAATTCATAAAGATTCTTATAAAAATATGAAGGAACTCTTCTTAAACCTTCATAATAAACTATAGATCTTGCAACTTCTAAAGCTTCATAATAACAAAGAATTCCTTAAATCTTTTCATAAATCTTTTCTACATCTTCTTTAACTCCTTCCCTTATCCTATTAATATTTTCAAAAAGAGTATATTTCTGTCTAAAACCTTCAATGAAATTTTCATATTTCGATTTTTCTTTAGAATATTCCATCTTTTTACTTTTATACATATCATCAGCATAACAAATCTGAAAAAGAAAAGAAATTTTTGAGTCAAGTAATAAATAAATACTTCAACAAAGCTCTCCATTAGAACAAGAAGCAGCCTTTGAAAAACCACAAAATAATCTTGCTATCGCTTCAGCATAGTCACAATTAAAAATCCACGAAACTTTTTGATTCATTTTTTCTCTATATATAAGTTGAAAAAATTGTACTACAAATATCTAAAAATAAAAAGCATATTGTTCTTTCACACCTTTTAAAAACATATTATAATTATATTCTACTTTAAACATTCCTTTTCACTTTTTATACATATATCATACACATCACAAATATCTAAAAGGTCAGAAATTCTTGAATCTTCTAATTCATAAAGACTCTTACAAGGATCACAAGGAATGTCTCTATTCCTTCCAAAACTTCTAATAGCACCATAAATATTAGTACTAGAACCAATAGGCTTAACCATAACAATTGCAAATGCTAAAGCATCATCATAACAAAGAATTCTTGAAATTTTTTCATAAATCTTTTCTACCTCTTCTTTAGTTCCACCCCTTTTAACACTAACACTAATACTTCCTCAGTCATAATATTTACGTTCAAATATACTAATGAAATCATGATATTTTGAATACTCTCTAGTCAAGCATGATTTTACTTACCGTTCAATGGCATTTCACTTTACAGCAAATGTAAAGCGCCTAGAGAGAGATTAAGTTCTCTGAGGGCGCTTTATCAAGTGAATTATTATTATTATTATTAGAATATTCATCATCCAATTTTTAATATATATCATATAAATCACAAATCTGTAAAAGAACAGAAATTTTTGAATTATCTAATAAATAAATACTCCTACGAAATTCTTTACTGACAGAAGTAGACAACTCCGGAAAACCACAAAATACTCTAGCTATCTTTTCAGCATCTTCACAATAAAGAATCCTTGAAACTTTTTGATCCATCTTTTTTCCCTATATAAAGTTCAAAATGGTTTAATAGAACTAATTAATTTGTACTCCTTGTTTTGTTTTTGGGTTTTTTTATTTCTTTGCGGCTTCTTCAAGCAGGTCTAGCAAAAAGAGCTCGTCTCCTGAAGACCCTATACCTTCATCTCTGTGGTCTTCACTTGCAGACCAACTTAGCCCTGCCATAACCAAGATTTTTAATGCTTCTTTGGGAAAAGGGGTCGTCCCCGAGTCCTTCAAATCGGCAATCGTTAGACCTATTCTTAAAAAGCCTGGATTAGACACAGAGGTCCTAGCAAACTATCGTCCAGTTTCCCTTCTTCCGTTCTTATAAAAGATTCTTGAAAAAATTGTTGCTAAGCAGCTAGTTGAACATATTGAAAATAATGGAATGTCAGAAATATTTCACTCAGGTTTCAAGAGCCAGCACTCTACTGAAACTGCTCTCCTCAGTGTTAACAATGACATTCTACGTGGCAACGACGACGGGAATGTCACTGCCCTAGCTCTGCTAGATCTGTCTGCTGCCTTCGACACCATTGATCACGAAGTTCTGCTTGAAGTATTCGAAAACAACGATTGGTCTCGCAGACGAAGCACTGGCGTGGTTTAAATCATACTTGTCTGATCGTGTTCAATCCGTGTCGTGTGGGGGTCAGGTCTCAGAAATGAGAAGGGTCACCTGTGGAGTCCCTCAAGGGTCTGTACTTGGTCCCTTGCTGTTCTCCATTTATACCCGACCTCTGGAAAAAGTGATTAGGCCCATGGAATAGAATATCACTTCTATGCTGACGATACTCAGTTGTATTGGTCATTTAAACCGTCGGAATCTGCGGCAGCAACTGAGAAACTGAATGCTTGCCTTGCCGATATTCGATCCTGGATGTCGGAAAACTTCATGAAATTAAATGACGATAAAACCGAACTGCTTCTCATAGGACACCCTAAGCGTGTGGCTGGATTAAAAGGCTTTGCTGTTCTAATAGGTGATGCTATTGTGCGACCTTCACCACGTGCTCTTAATCTAAGTGTCGTGTTCGACAGCTGCCTCAATTTCAAAAGCTTCATTCAGAAGACTGCCTCTACAGCTAGCCATCACATCCGATCCCTATCCAAGATTAGAAGCTGTCTCCCACAGTGGCTTGGAAAAAATTTAACTAGCTCTTTAGTTCTGTCTCGGCTTGATTATTGTAATTCCCTTTTGGCTGGGCTGCCAAAGAAAGCTATTATGCCACTACAGCGGACTATGAATATGGCTTCAAGGCTAGTCTTCAAGTCCCAGCGGTTTGAGCACTTGTCTCCTTTGCTGAAACAGCTAGAATAGTTGCCGGTTGAGCAAAGGATACAGAGCAAAGTTCTTAAGCTGACTCACAAGGCCCGCCACGGCTTGGCTCCTTCGTATCTAGCTGAACTGCTGCACCAGTTTCAGCTTGTTCGTGCCCTCGGGTCCTGTGTGGACAATAAATGAGCTGTCTCATTCCTTCGCTTCAAGACAGTTGGTGACAGAAGCTTTAGCTCTGCAGGTCCTAGACTGAGGAACTCGCTTCCACAATTCTTACGCAACGACATCTACTCTCCAACTGCTGACTATGGAACATCTTTTTCAGCGGTCCTGAACTGCTACTTCTATGCCACTCACTACCTCAACTGCTCTCCTAACTCTGCTATGCTTCCCACTTTCTCTTTGTTGCGTGAGACGAAGTCTGTTGGCTACCGAATGCGTACCGAAAGCCGCTTAGGCTGTGAGTGGGCTATACAAAACTCTCCTGCGTAACACCCACATGGTCTTTATGACTTTGTGGAGTCACTGACGGAGATACATTACATTTCATTTATCTTACCTCTACAATCCATTAGTTTATCAGAAGCTTCACAGATTTCTATAAGAACTCTAACAAAAGAACTATCCAAATCTGGAATAAGTTTATCAAGAGAGTGTCTAATTATACGCTGATCATTACCTTTAAGTTTTTGAAGACAGATCTTAACAGCCATATCTCTATATTGTTCGCAGCTTAGAATTCTTGAGACGTCCATTTTTATATAAGTATAATTATTTTTTAATAATTCACTTTCTTCATTTACATAATTACTTCGAAATGGTGGTATATCATCAGCTTCAGTGTAAAAAGTAAAGTCATCTTCAGCGGATTCAAACCCGGATTCTGATTCAGGTATATAATCAGGATCTTCGGATTCTGTATCTGATATTGACTTCGTATCTGAAATACTTATATCCATAGAGCTGTCCTCAACTTTTAAAAACTCTGGATTTTCGTTTTCCATCTCTATAATAATGAATTTTTTTTTAAATACATTTATAACATCGACCTGGATTAGTACCTTCACTAAAAGCTTTGTCAATCTTATAATGTTTATAAGCATAACTACAACGACCACAATCTAGCCAGTATCGTTTTGATTCAAATGGTGATAGTGCGACTTTTTCCATCTTATTAGTAATTAGTTCGTGTTTTTCTTGAGATATTTTATGAAACTTTCTAATTTGACTTTCCTTAAACTTCTCATTTTTTTGCCTTTAAAAATTTCTATACTTTCAGTTAAACAACTAACAAATGTGTCATGCCCCATAGTTTTAGTTAAAACTGCTTTTGTTACTCCTTTTTGCAGCAGCTTTTCTTTCAGCTTCAACGATACTTACAGAGTATAGCTTTGGTCTTAAAGCACAAACTTCTGAAATTACTTTTCCTTCTGCCTCATCCTTAAATTTACCGATTGTATCATCATCAAAATAATCAGGCATTGCTTTCATATCATCGTAAAGATTAGGTGTTTCAGCTTTCATAATTTAAGAATCGGTGTCATTATAGATTAAACTAACCTTGTTTCCATATTTCTGTTTTCAGTCGTACATCGTAATAAACATCGTAATAAAACTTTTGCATATGTAACTTTGATAAATCTAGAATTGCACTACCAATGAATATTGGTTTATTTAATTTTTGTTTTCGATTGATTCATTTGAAAGATTGTCAAATATTCTCCAAAGTCTCTAAAGTTAACCATATTTGGATCTCTTATTCGTTTATTGAATTTCTTTATTCCTGCTTCATCAATAGTACTAACTAAACAAGTTTTAACTCTTTCTTAAAAATCTTCACAGGTTTTACCATAGAATGAATTCATTATAAGCTTCCAAAGGTTTCTTAAAAACTTTTTACTTGAATTTAGTGCTTCCATTTCAGCACACATTTCAATATAAGGTATAAGCCATCTAGATTGATTAAACTTGAAAACTTTCTTTACATCACAAACCATTCCGTGTGTTAAATAGAACTTTAAATATCTATAATGTAGAAGATAGTCCTTTTTTGGTTTAAAATCACATATTAACTTTGGAATATTACTTGCACCTGTTTTGAACCTATTTTGAAAATTTGAATTTTCACTACAATTAACAACTCTATTGGAAGCACATAGTGGATATTCGTTGTGTAAATCATGGTAATACTCTTTAGTTTTTGGATCGTACTCGATATCAACAACAAAGAAGTAACCAGTATCTGATTCATCCTCTAGCTTAAGAATTCTATCAATATCCCACCCTTCATTTGAAATTTCAACAATGTTCCCTTGTGGAAGAAGCGCCATCATTGCTGTAGGATATAGACTTGTTGCATCTTGATAAGTTATCCATGTTATTGGTTTATCCTTATCATAATCAGGAACTAATGGATTATTTGCCTTAACAAGTCTACTGCTAATCTGGCATATTCCTCCACGAATAGATTTTTTTAACATGTCATAATTCTGTCTATCAGACAATAACTCAATCTTTACTCCTGAAAACCAGAATACTGCATTCCATGAGAAGTTTGGTGTTGTTACAAAGTTTGCTGGATCTAATTTTATTTTTGATACCAATCCTTTTCTAAAACTTTCGAAACAATCAGCAAGCAATAAAACGTCTGTTTAAAGATATAAATTAATTATGATATTCTAACCTATTTTTACAATCAAACTTTTTCCAAATATAATTTGCATTTTTATAACTTTCATCAGATATACCAGTCATGTAAACACTTGGATAAAAATCATCTTTACTTGGAAGAGATGAAGTGAAAAACTTCTCAAAAGAATCCATGAACTCGTAAGGATATTCTCCTTTAGTTGCTAGCATATTAAGTTTTTTATTTGGATAAAGTTCACTTAAAACTTTGTTAGAAATTGGAAAACAATCAATAGTTTAACCCATTGTTGACGCTATAAAATTTAATGAACCAAGCATGAATTGTGCACTATCCTTAAAAACAATATCTTTAACCCTTAACATCACATACTTCTCAAGATTATTAGCTATTGGTTGTGCTTCAACACTAAATTTTTCAAGAGCTTTAACAATTATATGTGAGTCATATCCTCTAAAGTTGTGAAATATAACAGGAAGTTGCCATCTTCTAAAGTTAACTCCAGCTTTTAAGTTGCAAATATGGTCCGCTGGGCCTCTATATTTATTTGTTAGATGGCAGTGATCGTGAACTTTTCTCAAATCACTTACTTTATAATTGAATGGCTCTTTACACATCCAACAGAATAAAGCATTTTCATATTCATCATACTCACTGTCAGTTAAACTATCCATTTTACTTTCTCCACTATGTTCTATCAATGTGCTTTTCAAGAAATCTGATAACTTAAATAATCTTCGAAGAAACTTAAAAACACAGTCAGATCCAACATTAATAAACCTATCAAAAACTTCCCCCTTCCAATCAACTATGATAAAAGCAGCTGAACATGGTGTGTGTGTTGAAGAATTTTCTTGTTTTTCAATTATTCACTCGGAATCGGCATAAAAAACGTATGGGCATGTATTAAGATGTTTGAAAGAATCAAACTTAATAAACTTACTATCACCATACGGCATTAAATAAACAGTATTTCCAGAGTTCATACTTTCACATATTTCTAAATGATTAGCTACTTGTTTTTTATCAAAGAATCTATTTAAGCATTTATGACAATAATACTGTCTTCCTCCAGACTTTGGTGGTCTACATTATGAATTAAAATTACTAATCAACAAATAATGTTCTTTTTTACCTTTAACAACTAGCAAAAGATTTACATGTCTACCTTCTTTTTCATCTGATTTTTTTACAACTCTCAGTGGTGAAGCCCTTGATTCTTTATACCCACATGAATAAACATTTATACTAACATTCATTGCTTTCTCTAATTTATTAACGTCTTTAACCATTAAAGGCCATTCAATCTCATTAAGAAGATTAGAGTGATTATTAGCTAATATTGTTTTTAAGTCGCTTATTTTCCACTTATTTCTTTCTACTGGGTTTAGAGATCTTAAAACACACCATAAAGCGCAAAACTCATCATTAAGATTTTTTAAATTAATTATACACTTTTTCTTAACAAGATATTCAGGTGTTTCAATGTATGTACCACCGCTTAGGGGTATGTATTTAGAAATAACAACAGAGAATGAATAATAACCAATAAATAACCATCCAGAACCAACATTTCTTTCTACTAACATCTCGGAATTAGTTCCTAAAGAAAGCATTACTTTTTCATATATTGAGTTAGATGATTCACTATCCATCGTTAACATTGATTTTGATTGTGCTCCTTTTTTTCCATGTCTCCATTATTAAACATTCTCATGTCGAATGATATTTTAAAATGAACTCTAACAAACCACCATGAACTTCTAACTCTGTTAAGTAATTCATTTGTTTGATATCTAAGAGACTCTTTAACTGACTCAAAGTCTGCATATTCTTTTTGTTTTATAAGAAAAAGTTAAGGTATTTGCATTAGCAGAAACAACAGGTTCTATGAAACCAACTTTGTTTAGTCTTCCTTTTCTTCCAACGTATCTTCTACTAGATGGTTTGAAATCAATATTCATTAACCTTCTAGATTCAAAAGAGAAAGAATTTATTTGACCTACTCGAGAAGGCATTTGCCATATAAGGTAAAAATATTTATGCTAATTAATGTTGATTTGAATTTAGTGATGATAGAATTTTTCCCTTTGCGATATCGGGTAATTTTTTGACAACCAATGGTGAAACCGAGGTTGGAAAAAAATTAGACGATGTCGTAAAGGGGAAAATTTCTATCATCATGCCGGCACTGGCCGGAAATACGGCAGCGACAGCTAGCTCTCATTCCACACGTTGTAATGTAATGTAATGTATCTCCGTCAGTAACTCCACAAAGTCATAAAGACCGTGTGGGTGTAACACAGGAGAGATTTTTATAGCGCACTCACAGCCTAAGCGGCTTTCGGTACGCATTCGGTAGCCAACAGACTTCGTCTCGCGCAACAAAGAGAAAGTGGGAAGCATAGCAGAGTCAGGAGAGCAGTTGAGGTAGTGAGTAGCACAGAAGTAGCAGTTCAGGACCGCTGAAAAGGATGTGCCACAGTCGGCAGTTGGAGAGTAGATGTCGTTGCGTAAGAATTGTGGAAGCGAGTTCCACAGTCTAGGACCTGCAGAGCTAAAACTTCTGTCGCCAACTGTCTTTAAGCGGAGGAATTGGACAGCTAATTTATTGTCCACACAGGACCTGAGGGCGCGAGCAGGCTGAAACTGATGCAGCAGTTCAGCTAGGTACGAAGGAGCCAAGCCGTGGCGGGCCTTGTGGTTCAGCGTAACAACTTTGCTCTGTATCTTTTGCTCAACCGGCAACCATCCTAGCTCTTCCAGCAAAGGAGACACGTGCTCAAACCGCTAGGACTTGAAGACCAGCCTTGCAGCCATATTCATAGTCCGCTGTAGTGGCATAATAGCTTTCTTTGGCAGCCCAGCCAAAAGGGATCATATCGAGTCTGTATCCGTAATGCAGAAGACGAGTCTATTTACCAGCCGCTGACGGTTACAGATGATCAACAGTGGTCATGACGTATGCCAGTGGTCTGTGTCCGAGAGCTTCAATCAGCTCCTACGCCTATGCGTCGAGTTTTGAATCCTGCCGTCAGCCTATCTCAGGGTCCCGGCTTTTTTTTACGGCGGCTTCGCACGATTTCACAATCGGGAATAATTATTAACCCGAACGTAATTCGGCTGGTTTAGCGTGCTCTGCCTTTACAACCGCTCAAGCGTGCTTCACGCTCGTTCGACCTTCCGAGCGCCACGCCGATGCCGAACCACACAGTAACCGCTCTTCCCGGTCGAATAGACTTCTCTACTCCTACTCCTACTCTCGCCTTCTACCTTAATCCTCTCGGTGTAAGGACGCCTCTCCGCTCTTATTTGCCGCCGCGTTCTGCTGCCGTCGGTCTGTCTGAGGAGCTTAATCGGTGCAGCGGCCACAAGTCGCTAGCCGCATTGCAAGCTTTCAGGCAGTGTTGCCCAGTGTCGATCACGTGGCAGGCTGACGCTGGAGCATTTTCTGCGAGTGCTTTGTGGCGAGCCCACCGGGCTATCCGGACGCGGATGCCGCTGCACCGTGTTCGGTTGTAACGGCGTTCGGTAAAGCTAGCGATCCGTTTTCTCCGGAATGAACGTGCGACGAACGACAGGAAAACGTCCGAACTTCCCTAGAATTATTTAATTATCCGACTTCCAAATGAAAATCTCGCCACTGCTCAAAATCGGACTAAGCCTATTCGGATAACACCCTAGTTGAGGATGTTTTCCATATTCAAAATAGTGCACTTGATAAAGCGCCCTCAGAGAACTCAATCTCTTTCTAAGCACTTCACATTTGCTGCAAAGGGAAGCGCGATTAAATGGTGAGTAATATAATGCTTGATAAACATGAATAACCTAGTTAGGGGTGAATTGCACAGGGTCAGCATGCAAATGTGGTTAGTGGCAGCATGCGCAGTGTCAGTAGGCATAAGCGGATGAAGGACGAATCACAGGGACCCACTAAAATGCTGTCCTAAATAGGTGTGTTTTTAAGTTCTTTTTAATTGTGGTCAAGTCAGGGTATATTCTGACGCATGTTAAAAATAACCTATTCGTAAGCTAATATTAGGACATCAATTTCACAACTTCCATTAGTCGAATAGATCCTGAAAATACAAGGTACCGTAATTATAGTTTACAGAGAGCCTAGCCCGAGAAGCGATCGGTAACTTTAATTAGTAATTCATCAAGATTTTTAATGAAGTGAGGATAAGGATCTGCAGTTGCAGTAAGTTACAGCTGCATTTTAGCTTCTTTTAAAATTGAGTCAAGTTTGGAAATAGCGTGACGTCAGTTTTTGTCGTGCTTTCTCTCATTGAAAGCGAATGGGTTAAAAAGCACGGTCTCCATTTGATTTAAGGTTTTCGTGCTGCACAACGACAAGGCTTAAGTCACAGGAGCTTGTAGTACACTGCCTACCTTGAGTTAATACATAGCTCAGATTAATAGACTTGACCAGAAAAATTGGTGGACCTACAGGTACGTGGATAATTTGGAATTAAATACACTACTCCACAGGGAGTCAGAGTAAAGCTAGAAGAAGTTACATCATGTACCAACTGCAACATTTAGACACTCAAGCCTAATTGCGGAGGTTTGCATCCTTTGTAAGTGTATATTTTCAGAGCCTTAATATCTAAACGCAACGAGTTTTAGAGGGATGTCAAAAATGAATTAACCAAACCATAGGTGTGAATCCGTGTCCGTCAGATCCAGATTTTCGCTATGTTTCGTTATTGAAAATAGGCATACTTTGCTGTGGAGCCGATGTGTTGGAGTACTAAATTATAGCTTTGAAACAGAACACTCTAATCTCTCGCCAAAGCTACAGGATATTTTCTAGTGGAGCCCATTTTGAAGGATGTGTTTTAAAATTTCTGAGTAGATACATATCTTCCTACACCTATCAAGTTGGTTGCATCGTCATTTATTTTGAGAAAATGTGTTGCCAGATACGAATGTTGGCAGCACATGGAATAAAGAAAGGAAGGTTGGTAAGAAGGAAGGTAGAAAGGAAGGAAGTGCAAAGAGCTGCTAACTGCTGAAGTGGTGTTAGGGATCCCAGCTCGAGTATAGCGGCGTGCCATCTACCTAGAAACGAAAGAATTTTGGAATCGTCTTTGGGATTATATCGGCAAGAGGGAGTACATACATTGAGAACACAGAGTAGACACCCAGCCCCGAGCCCTCAAGTGTTCAGTGCTTTAGAGGCTCATTCGGTGAATGTTGCTATATCTATATCTATGACATGCGGAAAACTCATGGAGACGTGAACTGCGTAATTTCCATTCAAACAGCAGTGATTTAACTCTTCATCACTACTACAGCGTCTTGCAACTACTGAAATCTGAAAAAACTCAAAGGAACGCTTTAGAAATGATCGAAATTGGTTCGTTGTTCATCGCTAGCCGTGAGAGCCCAGCAGGTAAGGTGCTCGCACTTCACGTCCGAGGTTGTGGGATCAAATCCCGCTGAGGGCATTCCCTGATTGCCAAATGCAAGCACTGGCAAGGGTCGTTTAATCATCTTCAGTCGCTGTATGAATTAGTCTGGTAAATAAGCTAATATATATATATATATATATATATATATTGCACTGATGGCTACTGAATAAATGACATTATGATTTGACGTTTTATTTCCATAAGCCAAGTAGATTACAGTCTACTAATGCAAACGTATTAGCGAAATGAAAAATAGCCTCTCACTGTGTTCTGGCAGCACATTTCAATTAGTCGTACCGAAGTTCAGGATCACGAAGATTAATATTCCGGCTGATGCTACAGCAAAAAGACCACAACTTACACGAGATAAGCACTTACTATAAGATGATGACGGCATGCACATATGGTATTTCACGGCTGATTAGGCGTGCGTGACTTATTTATGAAAATGAGTCTGTCTACTCGGCTTGGCTTAGATACACGAATCGCATTGTCCTGATTACTGACCTGGAGGCAGTGTCAACGGTGATGTGCATGAACCTAAAGTAAAAGAGAGGCTCTGTCCTATATGTTTTATACCAGCCTCTTTTTAAAGTTACGAAACGATATTCCTGAAATAACTTTTCTTAAACCTTAAGACAAGCATTTGGAATTGCACCTGAAATAGTTTAACTGCACTGTCTTGAATAAAATTCAACATTCAGAGAAAGTTAAAATCCTGCCCAGACCGTACCACGACATTGGTTCCACATTTAAATTACTTTTTGTTATTGGGGTATAAAATATGCGCTTTGTTTAATTTCCTATTCCTTAAGTAATCTATGAGAGCGATTGCTCAGAAACAATTTTGGCTCCTTTTATGATTTATAGTTGAAATGCTTTGATTTTGCTGCTATTTTAAGTGTGGCCGTTAGCGTCAGGTTGCCGCGTATAGCTTGTGTTCTGCTAAACGTGAACTGCCAGTGTGAATTAGTGAGGGTTAGGCGACACATAACTTTAGGGTGGCATTAGGACCGCACTGGTGACTTTATTTACGACCATCTGTTAACAGACAGTGAAGAATTAGAGAAGAATAAGTATTTATAAGATACTGACAAGGCATCACGATATTGCATGCAACTACGTTACGCAGTAATTCATTCGTAACCATAAACCACACTCCTGCGGATAAGGATCAGCTATAGTCGGAAGGGAGATAAAGAGCCAAAGAGAGAGAGAAAGAGAGAGAGAGAGAGGGGGAGAGAGACAGAGAAAATGGCTCTCTAGGTAAGCGTGACCATTATCTGTTCACTGGGAATTCGTCGAAAATTATAGACAATGAGGTTAAAATATTTATCTATGTACACAATTCACATATTTCCTTGGGCTATTAGAGTAGCAAAATATGGAGAGCCGCGTCATTTTCTAGCAGTACTAGAATGTTCAAGGAAACTAGCTGTCCACTCGAACAGCTGCAACTTTCTGCTGTTGAACTTTCGAGAGTTCGAACTGACTCAAGAGCTCGCCTCTTTTCACACGTTACTCAGTAATTAGTAACTAGGCTTTCACTTCTATGCGGATGACACTCATTTGTACCTTTGCTTTGATCCCTCCCAGCCTTCGAGCACCTCAAATTCTCTCAACTCACTTGCTGCATGCATTGATGACATCCGATCATGGATGGCAGCAAATTTTCTAAAACTAAACGATGATACAACTAACTTACTAGTTATGGGCAAACCTAGTGTGATTCAGAAATTGGAAAGGCTGACTTTCAAAATTGGCTCTGCCAGCATATCTCCAGTTGAATCAGCTCGAAATCTAGGTGTCATATTCCAAAGCGACCTCTCGTTAGACGACCACATCAGCTCCATCCCCTGACCTGACCACATTTAAAAGAAACTTAAAAACATACCTATTTAGGACAGCATTTAGTGGGTCCTTGTGATTCGTCCTCGATGTGCTTATGCGTGCTGACGCTGTTCATGCTGCCACTAACCACATTTGCATGCTGACCCAGTGCATGTAACCCCTAACCATGTTATTCATTTTGTTTGTTTTTCAAGCATGATTTTACTTACTATTCTATTGCGTATCACTTTGCAGCAAATGTAAAGCGCCTAGAAAGAGATTAAGTTCTCTGAGGGCGCTTTATCAAGTGCAATATATTATATTATATTTAGTGGGTCCCTGTGATTCGTCCTTGTTGTGCTTATGCGTGCTGACACTGCATGCTGCCACTAACCACATTTGCATGCTGACCCTGTGCATGTCACCCCTAACCATATTATTCATTTTGTTTGTTTTTCAAGCATGATTTTACTTACTATTCTATTGCGTATCACTTTGCAGCAAATGTAAAGCGCCTAGAAAGAGATTAAGTTCTCTGAGGGCGCTTTATCAAGTGCAATATTATTATTATTAATTCATCCGTTGCCCTAAAATACACTCCTGCGGATAAGAATCAGATATAGTCAGAAGGGGGATAAAGAGCCAATGAGAGAGAGAGAGAGAGAGAGAGACAGAGACAGAGAGACAGAGACAGAGAGAGAGAGAGAGAGAGAGAGAGAGAGAGAGAGAGAGAGAGAGAGAGAGAGAGACAGACAGAGAAAATGGCTCACTGGATAAGGCGGTGGCTTTTCACGACCTTGGCCCGAAGTCGTGGGTTCAAATCTTGTGGTGGGCAATCCTTTATCGCCACTGCAAGTGGTGGTGATAGCAGTCAAGGCTCTTGTGTCGCTATACAAAAAAGGCTGTTAAATCAGCTAGTATTTATTTGTGCTATTTATTTAGAGAGAGAGAGAGAGAAGAGACGGAGACGGAGATAGAGACAGGTAGAAAGACAGAGAGAGAGAGACAGAGACACGGGGATAGAGAGAGAGAGAGAGAGAGAGAGAGAGAGACAGACAGACAGACAGACAGACAGACTGGCAGAGCGAGAGGGAGAACAGCGTGTAAAGCGCTGGGGACGGAGTTGACTGGCATCACTGTCGGTGAGATTCGGATTTTTACATAGGTATATTCTCAAATATTCATTTTCAAATCTACTTTTGTTAGTTTTTGTGCTCATTGAAGCTAAGACATGGTTTACAGAACATGATACGTTTGCTGGAAGAATTCGTTATTCTCACAATTTTAAATTTTAACAGGTGCTCAACTCAAGTATCTCCGTGCATGAGAAAGATTTTTGTCGCGAAGCTGCACATTAACCAACTGCATGCGTTAAGCACACACTAGGATTACTGAATCAAAATATTTAGGAGAAAATTTATCAGGCTTTCTCTTGTGATTTGCGATGAAATAAAACTAAAGTTTTTCTCTACAACAATGGCTTCTTCCTCAACAAGATATTATCGGGAGGTTCGCAATCGTTCTAGACTAGCCGTCTATTCACAAATATACGGGAAACAGTTCTGATAGATAGGCCGAAAAAATATAATAGCAGTGTATTTTTGTTTATTGTGCTAGATCTTTCGGCAGCTTTTGAGGCTATTGATCAACAGGTTTTTCTTGACCGCCTCACACCTCGATTGGGCATCACTGGCACTGCTCTGCAATAGTTCGGGTCCTATCTCAATGGGGTACTCCAGAGTATGGATGCCAATATGCTAAGATAATACACAAGCTTCTGAAATTGCCTCAGGTATCCGGCCTCGGTCCAGTTCTCTTATCTGTTTATACTATCCCTCTTGCCGATGTGGTTGCCAGCACAATCTAGGCTTTCACTTCTAAGCGGATGACACTCGGTTGTATGGCTGCTTTGATTCCTCTCAGCCTTCGAGCACTTCGAATTCTCTCAACTGCCTTGCTGCATTTATTGATGACATCCGCACGCTGATGGCAGAAAATGTTGATAAAATTAAAATATGAAAGAATAATTTACTAGTTATGGGCAAACCAAGTACGATTCAGAAATTGAAAAGTCAAACGCTCTAAATCAGCTCTATCTGCATATCTCTTGTTAAATCTGCACGAGATCCAGCTGTCATATTCCAAAGTGACCGTCGCTAGACAACCACATTAACTCCAAAATCAAGTCTGCCTACTTTCAGCTACACATAGTTGCTAAAAGTCAGGCTTCTTTATACAGGGATACCTTGTCTAAGTTGATCCATGTATTTGTGACATCCCGTCTTGACTGTTGTAACTCACTGCTGCTGGTCGACGGGCATGTGCAATCAGGCGCTTACAGATGGTGCGAAACTCTGCAGCTAAGTGTGTCTATCGTGAGCATCTCGGTTGCCACATCACACCACTTCTAGCTGACCTGCGATGGCTACCAGTCAAAAAATGGATTGACTTCAAGGTTTTGTAGCTCACTTTTAGGTTGCTTTATTCTTTGACTCCTGCCTACCTATCAGATCTACTTCCCTCCCGGCTTAGCATAGTACCACCTGCTTTTCGGAATCTAACTGCTTACCTATACCTCGTACAAATCTCAGATCCTCTGGAGACCGTGCATTTAGTTTGAATGCTCCCAAAGTCTGAAAATTACTTCGGACTCGCATCACGACATCCCCTGACTTGACCACATTAAAAAAAACTAAAAACTCACCTATTTATGACAGCATTAAGTGGGTCCTTGTGCTACGTCCTTTATGTGGTTATGCGTGCAGACACTGGGCATGCTGCCACTACACACAACTTCATGCTGACCCTCTTCGTGTCCCCTTTAACCATATTATTCATGCTGTTTTTACTGCATGCTACCACTCACAATTCAATCGTCCTTCCTTTGCAGCAAATGCAAAGTGCCTAGAAAGAGATTGAGTTCTCTGAGGGCGCTTTATAAAGCGTATAATAATAGTAATTATTGTTATTATGGAACCTAAACGTAAGTAAAGCACCTCAATGTTGACGGGCTGTTTCATTTTTGCTAGGTCAGGTCGGTGAGAAGTGGTAAGGTGGAGCCATTGCAAAGATCGTGAGAGGCAAGCCTTTCTGCAGTTATAAGTCCCCTTTATGACAGATCAGAGTAAGTAGTGCCCAACAGAAGTTGCATTACATCGGAAAAAATAATTTTAAAGAGCTGAATCGTTCACCCGCACGTAACCACCCGACGATTAAAGATCTCATTCATGCAGATTGCTGTTATCGCGATATTTTAAAAGTCAACAGAGGCTACACAGAAGGGTAGATCTTGGCTTTGACCTCTCATTAATTTCTTAAGAGCAACATTTCTGTTCGTTGAATAACAAACATTGCAGTTACTTTGAGCATTCATAAAGATGTTTTTCTTCTGTAAGCTTAGCATCTATTCGGATATGAAAGTACGTATCGATTCATTCGTCTTTTTACCGAAGTAACGGATAATTATACACTGCTCAGATAGCTGAAATTATTGAGGTGGTGACATGTTGAAAAGTGTGTGTAATAGCAGCTACATGAACGAGTCAATATTACCATGAAATATGAAGTAAAATTAAAATGTTTTAGACAGAAGACTTGGAAATAGTCAGAGTTTCTCTGTGAAGCCTCAATCTAGGTGCTCGGCTGGACTTTCAGGGCTTGGACGAGCCAAAAATAAAATGCTTGGCAATATATGACTGTGGCAATTTGCATCATGCTACCTGAAATATAGCACATAGCCATTCCAGTAAGTTGGCATATCTCGAATACCATAGTACATGCATACACGGATCAATTTATGTATTTGTATATACTATATTTCGCTTCAAGAAACTTGACAGACTTCGACCTGATCCGTAACGAAAAAATTTCTTTAAGACTGCCAGATGGTCTATTAGAAATCTGAAGTTCTTGATTAAGTTCTCTGAGGGTGCTTTATCAAGTGCATTATTATTAATATTGCAAACGACCTTCTGCAGTTTTGAATGAGGTAGCAATCGGCGGGTACTTTTCATAGCGAGCGAAACTAATGCAATTAAGAATGTCACGTCGACCTTTTACATGCTTACATACCATTTTCGTCTTGCCAATAATAAGAACGATTATTTCCAGTCACCTTCAAATTAGTTCTGAGCTCTGACGTTGACTTAACTAATGTAGTAGTGTCATTTAGCTTGCTGACCTGTGAAGCAGTGCTCAATCCACCTCTACTCAACGCCAGTGATGATGACCTGATGAGAACGACTGGGGGACTCAATATAGCTCTGCTGATGTTTGTTGCACCTTCAGTGCCAGAAAGTGCGGTCCCTGCATTGGCGTGCCTGGTAGCAGTCGTAAAAAGCGAGTTCAAGTCAGAAAGTATTTGTATTTCCCATTCTTTTACAGTTGAGGCTAATGATACTTTAGCAATGTCGTGAGCTTTCTGTTGGACTGAAGACGCGTTTGCGCTTTCGAAACCATTAGAGGAAAGAGAGCTAGTAAAGTGATCAGGCTCTGACGAACTAGTCTCTATTTTTGCTGCTTGGTGTACACCTCTGATAGTTTGAGCATTGAGTGCAGTTGTTTTCCCGCTATCTGAAAATCCTGAAGCGAGAAAAAATCAAATACATCAAAATATATATTATGCCTATAGGTTTGACAACAATCGTAATAATAATGATAAGTCATGCAACCCAATTTATATTGGAGTGCTTGAAAACTCGCGAAGGGAAAGCCGCCGACACCGGAGGGTGAATGATATGAACAGTATTATCCTGAGATAAGCATAATGGGGCGAACCAGCGAACGAGCCTCAGGCTAGCATGTTAAAGTACACAGAATATCGCTCCGATTTATTTAGATGCTCCGGATAATAAAATTTCCAAACTACGACCAACAAAGCTTGAAAAGCACTCAGAAAAACAGAGAAGCTAACTAGGCTGGAGAGAAAGCAAGTAGGGCGGAGGCAGAGTTGATCGACTTCTAGCTGACTGCATATAACAATTCTGAAATTGTCTTTTAAGTGTAGACTGAAACTGATGAGCGTTGTCAATTATTGGGAAGATTTATCCGGTTGTCCGATCAATCATTTTATCTTTAGTGTCAGCTTGGGGAGACAGCTGCACATATTGGAGAGGTCAAAGTAAATAAAGCGACTGGTAATGCAGGCTAAGAATCTTAGTGCTGACTCAAAATTAATATGATAATAATAAATTTGATAAACCGCCCTCAGAGAACTCAAGTGTCTTTCTATACGCTTTAAAATGGCTACGAAGGAAGCACAATCGAATGGTTATTGGTAGAATGCTTAGTAAACAACAATAATAACTCATTTAAGGGTGGCATGTTGACGATTAGCATGCAAGCAAGGCCAGTGGCACCATGCACAGTGTCAGCACGCAGATGGGTGTGCTACTTGGTGGGCAGTAGACCATGGCAGAATCGGCAACTTAACCATAAGTCGGATAGAAAAGCGAAAATCCCAAGGATTTATATTCTAAGGATTTATATCATAAGGATGCATATATCCGAACGATTTATAGGAGTTGAGCTAGGAATGCTTGAAATAGTGAATGCCAACTTCACAGCAAAGTCGAAAACCCTTTAGGATGAAACAACGAGAACATGTATACACATAGAAATGGTAATGACTGAAACTTGTGTTGATGCAGTTCAGGCTCTCCTTATCCATGAAATAAGAAGGTCCGGGAGCGACTTCAATTATCATGCATTGAACATTAGCTAGCTGCTAATTGCACGAACTGATTGAATTCCGAAGACTGAACTTTAAACGCAGTAGCCCTGAATACTCTCAGCCGCATCGATTCTATTCTGTGTAAATCAGTCGTATTTCCACCTGGAATCCTTCGGACGCCTATTGTAGATAGCAGCCTCTATAAGCACCCTTTGGTACCCCAGTGTTACCTTTCGGGTGATAACCTGCTCGCAAATCCCGACAGTTGCATGCACTAAAAATAATACCGGAAGTATAGAGAAACAGCAACTTTCATGCATGGTCGACTTGAATGCTCCGAGCACCCGAAACCCGGTGCTCACCGGTAGGAGCTGCATTCTTCGAAGAAACAACTGCAGGCGGCAAGAAAGTAAGGCTGCATTAGTCCATAACTTCTGCTGCCGCAGATAACTAGGACTCTCGGGATTCATGAAGCAGGTCTCAGCTCACTCGATTGCAGCGTTCGTTGGTCTGTAGGCTTCGATAGGACAGCATCGGCCACAGCTGCAGATGAGGCATCAGTTAGGTGCCGTTGCAGACCATTTACTTGCCACTATGGTTGCGACCAAGGTTCCTTTATTGAAAGCGTAAGTCGCATGGAGAATTCACCAATTACGATCGCCAATTTCCCGACTTGTTATCGAAAGATAAACGGCAATCTCTAATTTTTGTTGCAGTAAATAAGTGCCTTATTTCGATCGTGCAATTGCACAGCATTTCGTTTTTATAACTTGCAAAAGGAATTGAAATTACTTATACATGCTTTGCTGAGATTAATCACATCTACTCATGAGCCTATGACAGCAATCGCCACCAGGTAACGGAAACCTTTAAGGGAGAAACCATAAAGCTCTAGATCAAGGCTGCAAATAGAAGCATTTCCAGAATGAGCTGCATACACCAAACGTCACCCAGCCCTAGAGCAGAGCGGCTGCGTTTTAAATGTTTTTTCGGAGTAATAAGAAGTAGTAGCATCTTCTGAATTATTCGGCAGTTTCACAACCCACATCACGTCACGTTGAACAGGTCATTAAAGGCGAGGATAGTATAAATTTCATATAATTTCTCATGGATTAACCACTAGTATTAGTGCAAACTCTCGCTGGTCATTAGAAGTTATCCAGTTTTCCAAAACAGAGTTGCAGAGCATTCACTCAGAGGCGGAGCCAGAGAGGCTTCAGACTTGCAGCTTTGCAAGAGATCGAGCTTGCTTAGACGTGAATACCACAACCACGTTGCTACAAACTTTTGCGACATCTTAGCTCGACTAAAGTAAATCACTTGCCACAGGTCTTCTCAATGTGTGTGATACAGCACTTAAATTTGGTACGATCCTTGTCAGCTAGGCTTTTCTGTGTTCAGCGTCGCTGCTGCCACGTCACACCACTTCTCGCCGATCTGCACAGACTTCCCGTTAGGCAGTCTATTGAGTCCAAATACTCTCCCTAACTTTTAGGTCGTTTCATTCTCAGATTAATGTCTACCTTTCAGATCTACTCAGCCTTTAGGCTAGGCATCATTCTCTCTTGTCACCCACGACTTGCTAATGTTCCTTGTAATAGCCTCATGTCCTTTGTCGAACGTGCCTTTAGTTCGTTTGCTCTCCAAGCCAAGAACTCCATCCCGGAAGACGTCACTATAGTTCGCGACGTCTAATTTTGACTAGAATTAAAATTGAAATTGTGCTCAAAACGTTTGATAGATTTGTCCTTTGCTTGGTAATGCATGCTGACGCTTTAAACTCTGTAACTAAATCTACTGACTCCTTTCTCTTGAAGCACACATAAACTGCTTACGATGACATATCATGTTCTCCGAGGGCACTTAAAAAATACCTTACTATCGTCGCAAAAATATTCTGTACAGCTTTACGTCCTGATATTTTCTGTGAAATAATGTCTAAGCTGTCAATCTCATGCACATTGAACAATAATTAGTTCCTGAAATAACAATTTTGGGCTTTTAAGAAGAAGATATGGGTCGGGGTTCTTCTTTGAGTCCACTACCTAAGCACAATCAACCTAGGTTTGATGAGCTCCTGAGAGGACTCTTTACTCGCACTCTCCCTTGTCGCCTTTGTCTAGTCATAGAGTCATCTAACAGGCCCAAGGAGGCGTCAAGTCACGTGAGGTCGCCACAGGCGATCGCCACTGGCTTGCAACTGCTGGAATGACGAGCAGCATTATAGCACAGCGAGCTGAACCCGGCTCGCTAGCATAGGAAGCCATTGCAATTGGTTGAGCTAGGGGCCTGAAGATGAAGCAACAAGTGATGTGGTTGGTCAGCGTCGGCGGATGCAGCAGCGACGTCAAACGAAAGCCGAGACCATCGAGGCTCATTGAGTTCAATTTTGGTAGCTTCCGTACCCTTGGCTGATTGTCTTGCTGCAGTCAGCATATACAAATCCTTTCATCTCATTGGCCGTTGAGTTGAGCATCTGTGACTTACCTTTAATACCGTTGAATCTATTCAGGTGTCGACACTATCCCTTTTCTTCAGAAACATCGTTTTGAAGACAAGACTTCGAGTGTACAAATCCCGTAATAGGATGACTGAATTCAAAATACTTAGATACATCCGAGATCAAAAAGTACCCACACCGGAAAGCTGAATTGAGTAAAGAAATCAACCGTTCATTGTACCATGATTGAAATATTAATCACCAATTTCTGGAACAGTTACTCAATACAGTTGTGTCATTCGTTATCGGTTACTGATTTTTAATATAGTCTAGATGATAGCTTTTCCGGTGCCACCTAGGAACAAATGACTTTAATGGATCATTCCAGGAACCCCTGAAGTATGTTGCCATGTGGTCGGGGCCATGTCCTTAGTCTAGTTCTTTTCGCTGTTTATACTCACCCTGTAGTCAATGTGATTGCCAGGCACAATCTTGGCTTTACCGTCTATGCAGATGACACTCACTTTTACCTTTACTTAAATTCTTCCCGGCCTTCCAGCATTTTGAATTCTTTCAACTCTCGTGCTGCACGCATTAATGAAATCCGCACAAGGATCGCAGCAAATTTTCCTGAATTAAAGGATAATAAAAACCAACTTACTAGTTATGCACAAGCCAAGCGAGATTCAGATATGGGAAAGGTTAACGCTCAAAATCGGCTCTTCCAGCATTTCTCTTGTCAAATCTGCACGAAATCTAGGTGTGCTGTTCCTACGCGACTTTTAATTAGATGACCACATCAGCTCCACAGTCAAGCCTGACCACTATCAGCTACCTAGAATTGCTAAAAATGAGGCCTTTAAGACAGGGATTTCACATCTATATAGATCCGTGTAGTTGTGAGATCCCGTCTCGACTTCCGTAACTCACTACTATTCTATTGGTCTATTGGCCTGTGCAATCAGGCTCCTACAGCTGGTACAAATCTCTGCAGCTAGCCTTGTCTGTCGTAAGCGTCGCAATTGCCACATCACTTCACTTCTCGTCGACCTGCACTAACTATCAGTCAAACAACGCATTGACTTCAAGAGATCGTCACTAACTTTTAACTCGATTTAGTCTTTAGTTCTGGCTTACCAATCAACTCACTCCCTAACCAGGCGAAGCTGTGTACCACCGCTTTTCTTAATCAAATCTCTATTGTGCTTCCTGTACAGCAAATTTAAAATGCTAAAAAAGAGATTGAGTTCAATGAGGGCACTATACAAATCTGTTATTACTAATCATTATCGCTTCCCGATACCTAGTACGAGCCTCAAGTTCCTTATAGACCTTGCTTTTAGTTCGTATGCCCCCAAAGCATGGAACTCACTTCCGACACTCGTCTAGACACCCCTGATATGCCCAATTTTGAAAAGAAATTAACCACGTATCTATTTGCCACAGCACTTATTGTGTTGATGAGATTCGTCTTTTTGTATGTTTATAGTACTGGCACCGTGCCTGCTGCTATTTAACATATTTGCATGCTGACCCTGTGTATGTCAGCTCTAATCATGTCCTGATTGTGGTCATTGAGCACTCTATCACTAACCTTTCCACCTTGCCTTCTTTGCAGCAAACTTAATGTGATTAGAAAGCGGTTGACTTCTCTGATGTCGCTATAACAAATATATAAATACTATCATTATTATTATACAGTGCCTTCACAGCTGCAGTTCGGCTACTCCAGACTCTTGCTTATCTCTATATATGTCGTAGAACTGCACATTTTTTCTACAGTATTCCTTGCTATTTGTATATTGCTCATTAACTCGGTATGGTATGATTCACGTTTAGTATTGCTTGCTGTTCGGTTACTCTTCGGGACGTATGCAATCGGCCATAACTTGCCAGTAAAGAAAGCCGGAGAAAGCATTAGCACTTAGAATATGAAGTGATTCAGTTCTGAGTCATTGACAGAAATGCATCGAACGAGCACAGCTACGGTGTGGCTTTCAGCCGGAATTCTCGCAGCCGGTGAAGCAGCCTTGAAGTAGGCAGCCTGACCCTCACCTGAGCCTGAATTCCTCTCTGCATCGCTCGTGGGACTGTCTGCAGCTGAAGTGGTTGAGAAATTCGTGTAAACCGTGTAACCAGGTTCTGAAATAGATGAAGCTTCAGCATCAGCGATTGAAGCAGCTACCTGAGGCTTTGAGGTTGTTCTCGCTATTCGCCAACGAAGGCAGCTACTGTGCGTGCAGCTTGCATTTGTTACCTGACGTGACGTTTGCTGGACTGGAGAAGGCCGATGTTTGAGCCACGTATTCAGCTCGCCCTGGGGATGACGGCGTCGTGTCATCCGTTAACCTGGCTGCTGCAGTGAGCGCGACAGGTTTAAAAGCCGTCGGGGAAGATGCCAGAGTCGATGAGATATGCCCAGAGGCCTTGGAGTCAGTGGCTGAACTTGAGGTGAAGCTGGAAAATGGAGCTGAACGAGCTCCTTTAGAACTTAATGAAACTTGTCGATCAGCCAAGAGGCCATCTTTTGAACTCGACAATTGTTGTATGTAGAAAAATGCACCACTTGCTGTAGTGGATGAGGCGTTTAAGTTGGCCAGTGCACTATTCGTGGGAGCTGATGAGAAATATATAGATCCCAAGGCTTCATTTGTAGAAGTTGACGAGGTATTCGTGTGGGAGCTTACAGCCGTCCTCAATCCAGCGTCTGGAGTAGCTGACATGTTTCCGCCAAACATAGAGCTAGCTTTTAAAGTATTTGAAGCGCCTGAGTTCATCATCGATCCGCGTAATCCATCAGATGAGATAATTAAATCCGTCTTAGAGCCAGCTCCTAAAATATATTTGATCTTAATCAAAGTGATGGAAGCAAGTAAGAGACACTAAAATATTTCTTTAATAGATGTCGAATCAGCTTTAGATTTTGATAGGATGCCGGGGTTAGTCGTCGCCAAATATGTTAGTGATTTGATCGAGATACTAATGTTAACTAGTCACTAATGCCAGTAACTTGGCCAACAACTAAACTGGATGCGACATGTGAGTCATCATTGTCGTCTGGCCCACTTTTTTCATTTGAACTCTAACTATGCTTTGATGGAGATCGTAATAATGCCAGCTAACTGCACAATAAGGTATTTTTTGTATTTATTTATTTATTTGGTATTTATTACTAAATATTGTACTATTGAGCCAATATTTACATGCTTCGGAGGAGTTGAAGCTCCTCACGTGCAATTCCCGATACTCTCGAAAATCCGACCATTCGCTTTGCTAACCAGCCTAATGGTAATGCTGCTAAGCAGCTAAACATTTATAATGAAGCTCACAGTTTTGCTACTCACCAACCGCCGATTCACGAGTATAACCCGGTTACCAATCACTCTATTAAATAGCATTTAAAGCCCACTCTGTTAACCTGAAGAACAGTCAACATACTAATCAGCATACCCATCACGGGGCTACTCTGATTCTGGTTAGGATAATTGGGCTCCCCTGCCGGCTATCACTAGTACACCTTCCGCCCTATGGGAACTACAGAAACTTACAACCTAAATAAATAATTAGCCTACGAAAAGTGATCTATTCTAACCTAAACTTTTGGGCGTCCTAAAAGTATTATTTGGTTTTGTCGTAGTTAATTTAAGGAAAATTGCAGATTTCTACGATCGCACGTCTGCAAGACTAGCATTCCGTTATTCATTCACTGTGTCGAATTTCGATCGTCGAAATAACAGCTGAGAATCAGTACCATAGAAATAAGTGCCAATTGTGTAGCCCAGAATAACTTTTTCCAGCACTTCGGTATAAATAGAGTACAGCAAAGGACTATAGACCGACCTTTATGTGAGCTCACGGGTGACTGGTCTGGTTGATGAGACCTAATGTCGACACGACTCGGATTGATCATAATCAGGTATATAAGATTTTAGCCACACCAGTACTCAGTCACCAGATCGATTGACGTTATCAAACAATCAAAGTGGATATTTAGATCGTTAACGTCTAAGGGATCTTATACATATAACAGGGCAAGGGCATTGAAGCTCATGTTATCGTTGCAGGAGGTGATTGCTGCTATAGGTTACACTGAGGAGAGCGGTTTCAATGGAGTTTTGACGGTGAAATATGTCCGAAATGTGTTCGATAAAATTATTTCTTTTAATTGGTGCTACATGAAGCTTAGTTAGCTACAATCTGTTCAAGGGTTGTTGACGAAAAGTGAAGAAGGGCAACTGGGCTATACAAATTCATCTGAATGCAAATTCATCTGAATCCAAACCATGCCTTTCGAGTATCGGTCTGAGAAAATAAATTTTAGCCTTGCAGACATTTGATCCCGAATGTCTGACATGTTTTCTGAGACAAAACGACAAATAGATCGGAGCTGCCACTTGCAATGTACCCAAGCTTGTGGCTGGAATAGGAGGATTTTCTATTCAAATGGATGATTTTTTAGTGCGACCATCGCCATGGGTTTGGAATTGAAGAGACGCCTTTGACAGCAACTTAAATTTTAAAATCTTCTGTAAGAAGACTGCTTCCACTGCTAGCATTCTTATCCGATAAATAATTAGGAGAAGGAATTTTTCCTTCCATGGTGGCTTGCACAATATTTAACGAGCTCCTTAGTTCTTCATCGGCTGGATTGTTTTAATAATAATAATAATAGAAAATTTGATAGAGAACCCTCAGAGAACTCAATATCTTTCTAGACACTTGAAATTGGCTGCAAATAGAGAGCAATCGAATGGTTACTGTAATTCCTTTTTAGCTGGGTTGAGAAAGAAAGACACTTGACCCTAGCAGCTGGCAATGAATGTAGCTGCCAGGCTAGTTTGTAAGTCCCAGAGGTTTGACCACGCGTTTCCTTTTCTGAAAGAGTATGGGAAGCTGCCTGTTGATGAACGGATATAGTGCAAAGTTGCTATTCTAATCTACAACGCCCGCCAAGCCTTGAATCCTTAAAGGCTAAAAATTACTCTACCGAAACGTTTTCAGCCTTTTTTACAGGAACAACTGTGAACATTATTGAATCCATAACGCCCCTTCTAACTAAAGCAATTGCGGATTCACAATCTGAGACCTTCCGTATAAGAGCTTGAATCAAGATTGACCGGCTGGTTTACAACAGTAGTCTCGTTATCCTGTCTCTACACAGATACTAAATGTAGGTTGCCCACCTCTTACACAATAAAGTTCTCCCGAAAGACTCATGGCCGAGTACAACTCTGAAGTAGCTTGCATACGTGTTGCACATTAATTTTTGAATTTAAAGCTAAACACTCACGACTAGGGATTGTTTAAGCATTTGTGTACGTGCCACGAGCCGATTGTGAGTAATTTCTTGCCCTCTTGTTCTCAGGAGAAGATGAGTTATACGAAACCTCACGAAACCTGAAGCACGAAGAACGCGAGCAGCGAGCAGAGAAATGCAAACGAGCCAAGGAGGGATGGCTATCAGGAGGACTAAGTCTCTTCGTGAAAGATCAGTGGGTCGCTGACTCCTCCGACAAGACTCGCTATGTAGTAATAGTAATCATCATCATCATCACAGTGCACTTGATAAAGTGCCCTCAGCGAACTCAGCTTATTTCTAAGCACTTTACATTTGCTGCAAAGAAAAACACGATCAAATGGTTAGCGGTAGCATGCTCAAACAACGACAATAATAACAAAGTAAGGGGTGACATGCACAGGATCAGCATGCAAGTTTGGTAAGTGAAAGCATGCACAGTGTCAGGATGCATAAGCACATAAAGGTCTAATCGCAGTACATACTAAATTGGTGGTTCTCAACCTGTGGGTCGCGACCCCTTCGGGAGTAGAAC
The DNA here is from genome assembly GCA_009760855.2 of Cristatella mucedo. NCBI lineage: Eukaryota > Metazoa > Bryozoa > Phylactolaemata > Cristatellidae > Cristatella > Cristatella mucedo. Next base: position 160,890 of record WPIO01000237.1, on the reverse strand, counting down.
ACAGAGGCTTTCACAGAGGTTGTCTAAGACCATCGGAAAAACACGCACTTCCAAATTTCGCACTCAATAATTGTATCGTTAAGGGTCACCACAACATGAGGTGACAACATGTATTAGAGGGTTACAGCATTGGAAAGGTTAAGAATCACTGCACTAAATGTTGTCATAAATATATGCGCTTTTAATTTCTTTTTGACTGTGGTCAAGTCTGGAGATGTCGTATCGCACGTCGGGAGAGAGTTCCAGCCATAGGGGCGATAGGAACTAAAGGCACTGTCTCTAAAGGATTTGAGGTTTGTTCAAGGTATACGTAAACAGTTTGATTTTGAAAAGCGGGCGGTACGATGCTAAGCCTGGTAGGGCAGTAGATCTGATAGGTAGGCTGGAGCCAAAGAATGAAGGAACCTAAACGTGAGCGACAAAACCTCGAAATCAATGCTTTTCTTGACTGGTAGCCAGTAGAGGTCGGTCAAAAGTGTTCTGATGTGACAACTGTGAAGCTCACAACAGATGAGCCTAGTTGCAGATTTTTGCCACAGCTGTAAACGCCATTCGGCACAGGCCCGTAAACCAGCAAGCAATGAGTTACAGAAGTCAAGAGGTTGCGTCACAAATGCATTGACCAACTTATATATGGTAAAATTGCCTAACCTAGCCTGTATTTTAGCAAATTTATAATAGCTGAAAGTAGGCAGAACTGATTGTTGAGCTGATTTGGTCGTCTAACGAAAGCTCACTTTAGAAAATTACAACTTTATTTCGTGCAGATTCGGCCGGAATATTCTGTCAGAGCCGATTTTGAGCTTTGGCCTTTCCCATGTCTGAATTACTCTTGGTTTTCCCACAACTAAAAAGTTAGTTGTTATCATCACTAAATATAGAAGCATTTGCTGCCATCAATGTGTGGATGTCATCAGTACACGGAGCAAGGGAGTTGAAAGAATTTGACATGCTAGAGGGCTTCGAAGGATCGAAGCAAATTCACAATTGAGTGTCATCCGCAAAGAAGTGAAAGCCTAGATTGTGCTTTGTAATCACATAGGCAACGGATAGAGTATAGACCGTGAAAAGAACCAGACCAAGCACGGAGCCCTGAGGTACGCCACATTTCAGAGGTACCCCTGAGGATTTTTGTCCATTCACGTCAATACTCTGGAGTCTCCCACCGAGATAGCACCTGAACCATTGCAGGGCAGTGCGAGTGATGCCCACGCGAAATAAGAGGCGCTCACGAAGGATTTGGTAATTAAAAATATTAAAAGCTACCGAAAGATTGAGCAAAAATAGCAGATATACTCTACCCATGTCTGCATTCGTAGGTAGGTCGTATTACATCCGAAGCAATGCTGATTCTTTGGGGTGATTAGCTTTAAAACCACTCTTGAACTTAGTAGCAAAGTCTTGAAGTTTCAATATATGAGTTCAGCTGGTCTACCACGACTCATTCCAGTGTTTTGATAAGAATGGTGGACGGGAAGCAGGGCGGAACTCTAACAGGTACTCTAGGTCTATTGTCGCTTTCTTGTGCAGTGGCCTGACTACAGCCTTTTTTGAAGGTGCTGGAACATGACCTGAGGCTAATGACGTATTTATGATGCTAATTAGGTATGGAAGCAGCTGATCACTGCATCGTAGAAGCAGGACAGTGGGATTAGGTTCAAATAACGAATGTCGCCACAAGCTCGGAATTCAGGTCTAGTGTTTGACCGCTGTCTAAATGTCGAAAGCTTCATTCAGAAAACTGCTTCTAAAGTTAGCCATCAGGTCCGATCCTTATCTAATAATTTCTATTCCTCGCTTAAGGACTGTCAGCGACAGAAACTTTAGCTCTGCAGGTCCTAGACTGGGGAACTCTCTTCAACAATTTTTACGAAACAATTCCTACTCTACTATCTGCTGCCGACTGTGAAACATCTTTTCCAGCCGTTGGCCTGAGTAGCTACTTCCATGCTAATCACTACCTCAAATGCTCTGCTGACTCAGCTATGCTATTCACTATTTCTCGCTTGTATTCAATGAAGTCTGTTGGCTGCCGAATGCATGACGAAAGCCACTTAGACTGTGAGCTGTATAAAAGCCCTCCTGCATAACGCCTGTATACTCCTTGTGGCTTTTGAAGTTTTAGAAGGAGATAGGAAATATTGCATTACGATACATGCATGCGTCAGATAAGAAGAAATTTAAGAGAACTCTGTAATCCGGAGAAGCATTGAAAACCCTCACAGCTGAGCTGGGTTATGCCAGTAAATTCAGAGAGGGGATGCTATAGAGAAGGTACCGGCGAACGTTTCAGACTACACTTCAGGCAATGCAGGAGGTTGAGAAGGCACTGACTGGGCCAGAATTAATCACTCTCACTCCACTGTGCCGGTTGTGTGGGCGTGGCCAGCAAAGCAAACATAAATCCACAAAAATCCAAAGATGGGCATAGCAATTGTAGTGGAAGACATTTTTCATGTATCCCCGTTCAGGTATTTCTTTATCACACAATCGCCTGACATCGGTTTCAATAATTAACCCGGGCCACAGATTAAGCAGCAACCAGCAGTAATGAAGGGAAACAAAACTGCTACATTGCAATGCAGCCGGATCCAACAATAAATAAATTGAGGGCGTTAGGCCTTACTTGAGTACTACATAGGTTGTATTTGGCCTCTAGGCTGGATTTTGTCGACCTCTGTAATAGAGTCTTCTTATCACGAGCTCTTTTTACTACACTTATTTAAACTAGCCACACCACAAGCACAAATCTCATTAAATATACTATTAGAGGAGGTAGGTTTTAACTCAATAATTATATTAGTTGAGGGGGTTTTAATGAACGTACAAATATGTGCAGTTGTGTGTACTTTATATCTAGGAGAGAGACTTCTTAGAGTTGGAAAGCTAATTATTCCCAATTTTGGTAAACGTTTCTACGTCTGACAGACTTAAGTTTTTGAGTAGTAACAGAGTCCGTAGCTACCAAGGTTTTCCAGGATGCCCATATATAATTTTATTTAACTGTTTCTAGATTTTTCAACGTGAACGTCGAAGTCTCAGGAATAATTAAGGGCTTCCCATGCACGAATAACTTAATGAGAAACTCGGCTAACACCTCCATTAACGACGTTAGCCAGCAGATGGTAGTCACTAGGTCACAATGTTGAGCGATATGGTCTTTGATGGATATCATCTGATTCAAACGATGGCCCATACGAAAAACTACAAGCTTTATTGCCTAACGACGTATTAGCTACGAAAGAAACCCTGTCAACTGTCATAGATCAAACCGCATGGTCTGAAAGAAAGTAAACGTGGGTGAGGGGGTCTCTGATACTCAGTACCGATGTCAGAGAGCCTTTTGCGTCTCAGTCAGCAGCAATACAAATAGATTCTCGTAGGCAAACTGATCGCGGATAAGTAGTCCCGTGGTTTAAAGAGAGCGGACACTGAACAGGCTGAATTTTAGAAGCTACAGCCCTGCTCCTGACGGCGACCGATTAGAAGTGCTGGGACTGCTGCTTGGATAGCTGCTGTTCAGCACTCACCGGCCGACAGCAACTGCTGATTCGGGCAGATGTGATACATTTACTCGAGGTGTACAGGTCTCAAGCAACATGACGCCGATTGAGTGTCCGGCACGATATGGGCCACGTGAACACGTGACCATATGACCACGTGACCTCGAGACTGCAGACTCGGCCCTTTTCACTAGAAGAGAATTTCGCTAACGGCTGACGATCGACTTCTTGAAACATGCTAAGGTATAGAGATAGAGGTATTGCCACAACAAGTGCTAAGCAGTACTTTGAACTTGCAGTTGATAGGTCTAACCGAGGAGCAGGTAATAGGATGAATACAGGATGCATGGTAGTCTTTGCTGACTCACCGAAGAAGGCCAGCCGGTAGCTATTGACTAATTGTGACATCACAATTAATGTCTAAGCAGGCCTATTTTCACGAGCACATCCGGTGGCCGCACTTTCGCAGTCGCAGCAAAGATATCAGTGGAACACCCGAAGGTACTACGAAGATAGCCGGCAAATGTAAAATCCGAGCCAGAAGATGCTATCTACCGGGGAGAGGAATAGTTAGTTTGAGCGCCAAGTCACTCTGCACTTGGCTCGGCTCCAGCCGAACTGTTGCCTCTCTGCCCGCCTAATGGCTCCTGACCCTCCGTCTCTCTGTTTCTCTCTATCTATATCTCCGTCAATCTTTTTCTTTCTCTGTCTCTCTCTCGCTCACTACAGCACTTGCATGCTGATCCATGTGCATGTCCTCTCAACACTCCTCAGCATGTTATTCATGTTGTTTATTAATCACGATGCCACTCACCATTCGGTCATGTTTCCTTTACAGCAAATAAAAACTGCCTAGAGAGAGTGAGTTATCCGATGGCGCTTTATCAATTGCATTATTATTATTAATACTATACTAATATCTATCTAGCTCTATTTTGTTCTCTCTCTCTCTATCTTGTTCTTTCCATCTCTAGCCCTCTCTCTCACTCTCTCTCTCTTTCTCACTTTCGCTCTCTCTCTTTTTCTCAATCTTTGTCTCTATCAATCTTTGTCTCTGTCCCTCTATGCATCTGTTTGTCTATGTCTCTTTCTCTCTCGCTTGCTATCACTCTCTCTTTCCCCGTTTCCCTGTTTTTTTCTGTCTCTGTCGTCTCTTTCTCTCTCTTTTTCTCTCTCTCTCTCTCTCTCTCTCTCTGTCTCTCTCTATCTCTGTCTCTGTCTGTCTCTCTCTCTGTCTCTGTCTCTCTCTCTCTCTCTCTCTCTCTCTCTCTCTCTCTCTCTCTCTCTCTCTCTCTCTCTCTCTCTCTCTCTCTCTCTCTCTCTGTCTCTCTCTCTCTCTTTGGCTCTCTCTCTCCCTCTCTCTCTCTCTCTTTCTCTCTCTATCTCTGTCTCTGTCTGTCTGTCTGTCTGTCTCCCCTCTCTCTCTCTCTTTCTCTCTCTCTCTCTCTCTCTCTCTCTCTATATATATATATATATAATATATATATATATATATATATATATATATATATATATATATATATATATATATATATATATATATATATATATATATATATATATATATATATATATATATCAACGTCTCTACCACTCTCCAAGTCTTCCTTCTACCATTACTATATGGGACACTGAAATGGGTCGTGGCGGATCAGCTTAACTCGTGTATTGAAACTTCAAACCTCGCTTGTAAGTTCCAGTCTGGTTTTAGAGCTAATCAATCCACAGAATCAGCATTGTTTACGGTGTACAACGATCTACTTAGGAATGCAGACAAGGGTAGAGTGTCTCTGCTTGTTTTATACGATAATTCGGTAGTATTTGATACTATTTGCATGCTCACCCTGTGCATGTCACCCTAACCATATTATTCATTTCGTTTGTTTTTCAAGCATGATTTTACTTACCATTCAATTGCATTTCACTTTACAGCAAGTGTAAAGCGCCTAGAGACAGATTAAGTTCTCTGAGGGCGCTTTATCAAGTGAATTATTATTATTATTATTATTATTATCGCTCACAAAGTTCTTCTAGAAGGCCTCTCATCTCGCCTGGGCGCCACTGGCACTGCTCTGCAATGGTTCAGGTTCTATCTCAGTGGGAGACTCCAAAGTATTGACTTGTCGTAACAAAGATCGTCTGAGGTACCTCTGAAATATAGTGTAAATTAGGGCTCCGTGCTAGGTCCGGTTCTTTTCACGGTTTATATTCTCTCTCTTGCTGATGTGATAGCCAAACGCAATCTAGGCTTTGACTTCCATGCGGATGACACTCAGTTTTACCTTTGCCTTGATCACTCCCAGCCTTCGAGCATCTCGAATTCTCTCAACTCCCTTGCTGCATGTATTAATGACATCCCCACATGGATGGCATCAAATTTTCTAAAACTAAACGAAGTTAAATCTAACTTATCGGTTAAGAGAAAACCCAGCGTGATTCAGAAATTGGAAAGCTGTCGCTCAAAATTGGCTCTGCCAGAATATCTCCGGTTGAATCAGCTTGAAATAATGGTGTCATCTTCCAAAGTGACCTCTCGTTAGACGACCACGTCTGCTCCCCAATCAAGTCTGACTACTTTCAGCTACATAACATTGCTCAAATTCGGGCTTTTATAGATAAAGATACCAGGTCAAAGTTGGTTCACGCATTTGTGACACTCCTTCTTAACTACTGTAACTCACTGCTAGCTGGCCTACTGGCACGTGCAATGAGGCGATTCCGGCTGGTGCAAAACTCCGCGGCTAGGCTTGTCTATCGTGAGCGTCGCAGTTGCCACATCAAACTACTTCTCGCCGACCTGCACTGGCTACCAGTCAAGTAACGAATCGACGCCAAGTTCTAGTCGCTCACTTTTAGGTCACATCTTTCTTTGACGCCAGCCTAGCTCTGTAATGTAATGTAATGTATCTCCGTATGTAACTCCACAAAATCATAAAGACCACGTGGGCGTTACGCAGGAGAGTTTTGTATAGCGCACTCACAGCTGAAGCGGCTTTCGGTACGCATTCGGTAGCCAACAGACTTCGTCTCACGCAACAAAGAGAAAGTGGGAAGCATAGCAGAGTTAGGAGAGCAGTTGAGGTAGTGAGTGGCATAGAAGTAGCAGTTCAGGACAGCTGAAAAAGATGTGCCATAGTCGGCAGTTGGAGAGTAGATGTCGTTGCGTAAGAATTGTGGAAGCGAGTTCCACAGTCTAGGACCTGCAGAGCTAAAGCTTCTGTCGCCAACTGTATTTAAGCGGAGGAATGGGACAGCTAATTTATTGACCACACAGGACCTGAGGGCGCGAACAGGCAGAAACTGATGTAGCAGTTCAGCTAGGTATGAAGGAGCCAAGCCGTGGCGGGCCTTGTGGGTCAGCGTAAGAACTTTGCTCCGTATCCTTTGCTCAACCGGCAACCATCCTAGCTCTTCCAGCTAAGGTGTCACGTGCTCAAACCGCTGGGACTTGAAGACCAGCCTTGCAGCCATATTCATAGTCCGCTGTAGTGGCATTATAGCTTTCTTTGGTAGCCCAGCCAAAAGGGAATTACAATTATCTACTCCCCACCAGACCTAGCATCGTACTACCCGCTTTTCTAAATCCAACAATTTACCGATACCTCGTATGAACCTCAAATCCTTTGGAGACCGTGAATTTAGTTCGTATGCTCGTATGTATGTTCGTACGCTCCCAAAGCATGGAACCTCCTCCCGACTTGCGTCAGAACATCGCCTCACTTGACCACATTTAAAAAGAACTTAAAGACGCACCTATTTAGGACAGCTTTTACTGGGTCCCTGTGATCTGTCATGTCATCATGTCATCATGTTCTTATGCGTGCTGACAGTGTGCATGCTGCCACTAACCACACTTGCATGCTGAGCCTGCGCATGTCAACCTTAACCATGTTATTGAGGTAGTTTATCAAGCAAGATATTGCTCACCCTTCAATCACGTTTCCCTTTGCAGCGAATGTGAAACGCCTAGAGTGAGAGATTGAGTTCTCTGAGGGCTCTTTATCTATTGCGTTATAATAATAATAATAATAATTCACTTGATAAAGCGCCCTCAGAGAACTTAATCTCTCTCTAGGCGCTTTACATTTGCTTAAAAGTGAAATGCAATTGAATGGTAAGTAAAATTATGCTTGAAAAACAAACAAAATGAATAATATGGTTAGGGTGACATGCACAGGGTCAGCATGCAAATGTGGTTAGTGGCAGCATGCACAGTTTCAGCCCGCATAAGAACATCAAAGACGAATCACAGGGACCCACTAAATGCTGTCCTAAATAGTTGTGTTTTTAGGTTCCTTTTAAATGTGGTCAGGTCAGGGGATGTTCTGACGCAGGTCGGAAGGGAGTTCCAGGCTTTGGGAGCATATGGACTAAATGCACGGTCTCCAAAGGATTTAAGGTTTGTATGAGGTATTTCTAGACTGCTGGATTCCGAAAAGCGAGTGGTACGATGCTTGGCCTGATAGGGTAGTATATCTGACAGATAGGCTGGAGCCATAGAATGAAGGGACCTAAAAGTGAGCGACAAAACGTTGAAGTCAATCTGTTGCTTGACTGGTAGCCAGTGCAGGTCGGCGAGAAGTGGAGTAACGTGGCAACTGCGACGCTCACGACAGACAAGCCTAGCTGCAGAGTTTTGCACAAGCTGCAATCGCCTGATCGCATATGCTGGTAGGCCAGTAAGCAGTGAGTTGCTGAAGTCGAGACGGGATGTCACGAATGCATGAACTAACTTGGACGTGGTATCTTTATCTAAACAAGCCCGAATTTTAGCAATGCTATGAAGCTGAAAATAGGCGGATTTGACTGTGGAGCTGATATGGTCGTTATTACTCTCATTCACCTCGTGCTTCGGAAATGTCCATACGACGGCCGAGACTTCACGAAAATAAATAAGATATTTGTTTTCCTGTTTTTTCATTCCTACAGTACAGCAGACGTCATCGTTATTCACAACCCATAACAAGATGGCTTTCTTGGCCATCTTCGTTGAGCCTCCCGAGCAGGTCTCTTGAGCAGCCACAATTGCAGCGGTACTCTCAACTTATCTGGAACTGTGCAAGCTTCAGCTTACTTTCTTAAGTAGATCATTAATAATAATTATAATAAAATATCTAATAAAGCGTTATCAGAAAAGTCTATCTCGTTTTTCGTGCTTTAAATCTTCTGCAAAGGAAGCACAATCGAACGGTTAGTTATGTCATGCTTAATAAACAGTAATAACAAGGTTAGAGGTGACCTGCACAGGGTCAGCATGCAGATATGAATAGTGGCAAAAGTCACAATGTCAGCACGCATAAGCACATAAATAACGAATCTCGGGACCCATAAAATAGTGTGATAAATAGATGCATTTGTAGTTTCATTTTAAATATGCTCATGTCTGGGAATGTGGTGACGCACGTTGAGAGTGAGTTCCAGGCTGTGGGAGCATACTGACCAAAGGAATGGTCTTCAAATAATTTGAGGTTTGGTACGGGGTGTAGGTAAACAGTTAGATTCCGAAAAGCGGGTGGTACGATGCTTAGCTTGGTGGGGAAGTAGATCTGATAAATAGGCTGAAGCCAAAGAATGAAGGGAACTAAATTTGAGCGACAAAACCTTGAAGTCATTCCCGTGCTTGACTGGTAGCCAGTGCAGGTCGGCGAGAAGTGGTGTGATGTGGAAACTGCGATGCTTACGACAGACAAGGCTAGCTGCAGAGTTTTGCACCAGCTGCAAGTGCTGGTGTGCACAGGTCAGTAGACCTGCAGGCAACTAGGGACAGAAGTCAAGACGGGATGACACAAATGCATGGACCAATTTAGACGCGGTATTCCCGGTATCCAGCCGCAGATGGCTAAAGAAAGTGCAACGTCTCTCCCTCGTAAGAGCTTGCTGCGGATAGGACCACTACCCTTTTTGTATCTCTGTGTTTATTTTTTATATTTATATTTTATGTATTTATTATTTATTTTATATTTAAATTGCATTTATTATAGGTATTTGCAAGGAACACGATTATAACACCAAACTGGACGTCTAATGACATTTGAAGTATGCCAATAAAGTTCAACAGTATCCTCAATTTAGGCTTCGTAATTCGACCTAGCGAACGCAACCGTAACGGTACTCGAGCTAATCAACTCACAGCGCAACCAAATGATTATTAGAATCGCGCCGCAAACGCTCAAGAGGCAGAGCGACCTAATTATTCGGCAGCCGCTCTCCTTACCACCTGTCGGGTGTGGGCAGAACACTTTAGCCGCCGTGAAGCACAAAGCTCGAGCGTTCGATAATGCTGGTACTAAACACGCTGCATTTTGTCCTGAATATAAATCGGATAATAAACGGAATCCGACGGAGACACTACCGTATTTAAAACTAATTTCCGGTGTCATGGGATTATCGCCGGTATTATTTTAGGCGAAATGTGGTTTAATTCGTTTACCTACCTGAAATATATGATAGCAAGCTCACCGCTCTCTGACCAATGCAAATTGTCGTATGTAGTCTAACCAAAGCATGCAGCTCGCAGTAATTCATTTCAAACATTTTGTGAACTTTTTTATCATTGCTTGCATGAATAGAAGTAACTTGTATTTATCTGAGAACTCTTTCGGAGTCCATTAAGGCTACATAAAGAGCAACAACTTTGAGCTGATCTGGATTTTAAATTTTCTGTTAAAACTGAAGTTTCATTATAGTAATAATATTAATAATAATAATGCACTTGATGAAGTGCCCTCAGATAATTCAATCTCTTTCTAAGCGCTTAACAATAATTAATTCTTCGAAAATAACTTAAATCTAGAGTAATCTCATTTGAATACTTCAATTTTTCAGTGATTACGATATATTCCACGTTTCAAATGTTTGACCGCAGTCACGATTGCCTATCCTGGGTGCAAGCAATAATATGAAATTCCCACGCCATAAATATTTGCATACAGATTTTAGCTGCTATTACTCTAATAATGAGAGGTACATCAGCAGAGATTCATCAAAAGTCCTGTCGACGGCTAAGCCACTTTCCGAGCTCAAAATACTTGTAGCTGTAGAAAGAATGGCGTACAACTGGTAGTAAGGAGCAGCAGTCGAATAAGTTTTAACTGATAGCCACTGCTGCATTCGTTCTGGAATGGTGTTTAAGGGATAATTGGTCCGTAGTAGCTCTATAGTTCTACACATCCAGCGGTTGAGAGGGCAAGTACTTTTAAAAGGTAATTTCTACACAGTTAAGCTGTTCTTCGGTGGCCTGAGAGACCGAAGAGTTTGAAATGTATTCTGACTTTGCAAACCTCTCGTGGACAACTTTAAGAAGCCATTTTTATGAAAGCCAAAAACGTGCACTTATCTGTGCCTATGAAAATAACATCGTAATAGAAAATGGTGATTAAATTATCGTACGCTATAGTCAGAAACGTGCAATGGGTATGGATTTGGATTACAATATCTTTTGAATGTTCTGTGAGCTGCCACGCTCTGCTAAGATTGGCATAGCAGTGCCCTTCGGTGGCTTTCTATGACGCTCCAGCTGCACTGTTCAGCTCTAGCTGTCTGAGTAGCTGAGCCTCAATTCTTGTGATCAGCACCGCGTCCGTCGCTTGGACCTTTCTGGTGGCTACGGACTTTGGTTAGGGAACTGCTACAGGTCATACGTATCAGGGAGTGTAGTCGTCGTTCCATCATCGTCCAGCGAGCCCAATTCGCTTCTACTCGATAGATAAATATCTAATGGAATGACCAAGAAGCGCCAAAAATATAAAAAAGAAATTAAACGGCAATATCTTTGACCTGTTACACGACTTTCACCGACAGCTATAGGTAGATTTTTAGTGAGAAGTGGACAACACAAAACATTTATTTGATAGAATTTGTGTTCACTAGCTGACAGAAATAATTGTAGGCATAGATTAATAAAGGCAAATAGGCACCATCGGGTCATTGAATACATGTTTTTAATCTGGCTATGCGATCACGGTCCGAGACTTTCCTGATTGCTGAACACGAAGCTTCTGGAGAGACCATCGGACCATTTCCGACATGTCCACAGTCTGGGGTATCACCCAGGCAGTTGACTCCACTACGACTGAATAGCTTTTAGTTGATCTTGAACTGTTGAATTCTTGATTATGTCAGATGGTTTATCACTACAAATGGCCTGCCAATTATCCTTGCTGCTCAGTGACTTTGGTTCCTAAGAATGCAGCAAATCTGCACTTACTGTGTCATTCGCAGAAGTCGTTTGCTTTCAGAAGTCACTTCGCTTCTTAATTATTCAATAAAAATCATCTTAAATCTTCAAAAACTAGGATAAATACTATTTTGAGGTCAGCTTTACAGCCCTATAGTAACATTTACGTTTACATTGACTCTCTTCACATCGGCTTCACTAGCTTCAGCGAGTACGTCACAGCATGGAACTTCCAATAAAAGGATCGTGAATTTATCTCGGATTGTAACATATTGTTCAAAATATTTGAATTAATTTTTAACAATGAAATATAGAATGAATTCATGGGGATTTAGGTTTTCAAAATTTTCAGTACAGCGACTCTTTATAAAATCGCACAATCCAATACGTTAGCTCGTATTCGCAATGTCAGAGGATGGATTTCAGAAAACGTGGGTAGGATTAATGATAAATTCTTAACGAATGTAATTTGAAGCTGAATAATTCTCTTTATCCTGCTAAGCTTGGGCACTCAAAAGAACTACTGGTTTCGTCTTAAAATTGCCAAGGAAACCGTTAATTTCACGCTGCAATTCAATGGATTGTGCTAAAGGCTATTCTTTAGCGATAAGAATGTGGCTTCTGAAGCAATGTGCCCTAACCATTTAACCTCTTTTTTGTACATGTACACAAGTCTTGAGAAAGTCACAAGACAAGAAACTAAAACATTAGACTTCAAGAAATTCCATTTTTCCGAAGTGAAGTTTACGTTGCACTAAAATGCCTTATATGCTTTAGCTATCATCTACTTACTGAAAATCACTGCTCGTTTTGTGTTATTAGTCTTACAATCAATGCATAATAAAGTTTTGAAGGATTGAAGTGGGAAAACTGTGAGATTAAATACGACAGTTAATAGGCACCTCTCGATAACGGCTTCAAAAGGTCGGAGTAAACCACTACTGTAGTGCCCCGGGCTTCCGTACAGTCCGGCCGGAAATTAAAATGGGCTGGTGAGCTAAAGATGTAGGATTTTTATAAGCTCATTGGACGTGCGTAGCCATTCTTTAGTTGCTGCCTGGCGTCTTCGAGCAGGAAGATATTTGCACATATATCTGCAGAGTTTTTTTTGGGCATCGTCCTACGGTGGGAAGACGCAAGTTGATTTTCGAGAGTTTAGTAACGAATTAAATGTAAACGTCGGAACATTAAAAGAAGATTTCAAAAAGAATAAAGAGGAACTTAAAAATGTGCTTAAGAAATATAAAATTTATGATAAATCATCAATGACAGAAGAAGATAAAAAAGAATATAATAATGCAAATGCTTTTTGGATATGTGGTAAATTCTCAGACAAAAGTGAAAAGGTATTGGATCACTGTCATTTAACTTGTAAATATAGAGGAGCAGCACATGGATCTTGCAACTCAAAACTAAAGATATCAATAAATTCTTTTAAACTAACCAGTTTATATTCACAATCTTAAGGGATATGATTCTCATTTGATTGTTAGTGCACTCAATTGCGATGAAGATAAAAAAACAACTAATTGCTAATAATAAAGAAAGATTTTTAACTATAGATTTCGGAGAGTTATGTTTTAGAGATTCTTGTCAATTGTTACAAAGTTCTTCACCTAATCTAATGAATAACTTATCAGAGGCAAATGATAAATTTACTGCAATAAGACGATACTTTAATGAGTTTGAAGGGAAACAATATGATGATAAAAAGATAGCATTACTTACAAGAAAGGGTGTCTATCCATATAAGTACATGGATTCTTTTGCAAGATTTCAAGAAACAAGTTTACCACCAATCGAAAAGTTTTACTCTAGTCTCCGTCTGTAACTCTACAAAGTCATAAAGACCTCGTGGGTGTTACGCAGGAGAGTTTTGTAAAGCGCACTCACAGCCTAAGCGGCTTTCGGTACGCATTCGGTAGCCAACAGATTTCGTCTCACGCAATACAGAGAAAGTCGGAAGCATAGCAGAGTCAGGAGAGCAGTTGAGGTAGTGTTTAGCATGGAAGTAGCAGCTCAGGACCGCTAAGAAGAATCAGCCATAGTAGGCAGTAGGAGAGTAGTTGTCGTTGCATAAGAATTGTGGAAGAGAGTTCTACAGTTTTGGACCTGCAGAGCTAAAGCTTCTGTCGCCAACGGTCTTTAAACGGAGGAATGGGACAGCTAATTTATTGTCCACACAGGACCTGAGGGCGCGAACAGGCTGAAACTGGTGCAGCAGTTCAGCTAGGTACGAAGGAGCCAAGCCGTGGCTGGCCGTGCGGGTCAGGCAGCAGGATAGTAGTAATCTTTGCGCAAGAATGGTGGTCTTGAGTTTTACATTTCGGACAGTCGGAGCAAACAATTGCATCTCCAAACATCTTCATTTGAAGACCACAAGGTTCAGGCGTCACCGGTATTTGTCACGCGTCGGCTGAGACTTGAAAGAACCTCTGCGACCACTGCGTTTGCTGCCTCGTTGTGACTAAAGCTAGGGCAGAATACCACGTTTTTATTACCGTGCTATACGTGAAGCGTGTGAATAGAGATCAGATTATTTTTTTGTTCAATACAAATTTGTTATATTCATTTACTCCAGTCACCATATTTTAACGTTGTAGCTGCCTACTAAGTCTACTGCAGAGTATTACCTGGCGTGATATAGCACCGTAACTTTCGCACAACTCAAACTTGTGGATACCAACCTTTCGTATCGTGCGAGACAAATGCCGACGCCATTCCACTCACGATCGATATAAATAATGCTGTACTTTGCTGCAGTACTGAAACTTCGCTGCTGGTTCTTGGTGGCAGGCTGACTGTCTCATCTGAAAAAGAGCTTTTTTTAACAAAGTTTGGTTGAAATATTTTACCAGATAGCTTAGTTGAAACTGCAAAAGATCCATTTCTGAGACAATGCAGCTCATTGACGGATTCCCAGTCTAAGTCACCTAACCCAGTTTCAGAAGCCATTCTGGGCTATTTAAGAATTTGTAAACCAAATAAACAAACTTAATTCAAGATGAGCTACTATCAAGCAGCTGGACGGAGGGAAATGAAACTCCACCAAGACGTTATCGGCTTATTTTTTTCCTGGTGATAAGAATTTGATTAAAATCTTCATATTACCTACTAATATCATTATTTGGGGGTTTGAAACTAAAATAGATGAATAACTACGCTTAATGGATTATGATAAGTAGAATTCCTCTTTTATCGGCTAGAGACTAATTAAAAACTTACAGAAAGCATAGTTTTGTAAGTCCCGAATGTGTAAAGCAAAGTCTTACCGGTTCTTGCTGAGAGACTTGCAGCTCGACGAGTGAGCTCACAAGCTTCCAGACAAGTAGGCACAAGCTTCTTGATTCTCCTCGAACGCTTAATAATATATGTCTAACTAGCTCTGTGAATTTATCAAGTGACTCTTGCACTACCACCATTGCCTGAATCATTCTACACAAATGCACTAAATTAACGAAAGCATTTAGCATTAGTACGCCGTGATGGCTCAGGAATTATGATATTTGCAGAATACACAGAATTCTAGTCTTTAAATCTGATTTAACAAGCTGGTGAATCAAGACCCTAAAAGGGCAGATGCCAGGTCGTCGAAGCCGCACCACTGCAGGCAGGTGTGGCAAATATAGCAAGACACGACAGAGTTGGAAACAACCGCAACGTTTTTATGTCTATGCCCTTAGACTAGGGGCGTTGTACTACCGCTCACAGTGTAGCGGCATATGCAGTGTTAGTACGTACCTGCCTGCCAAAAGGACATCTGATGAACCATCAATCCATAAGGTCTAACACATAGATTATGACGTATCCACTTCCTACTGATTGTAACTCATGAACCACTAGTCGTAATATCTAGCACAATTATTCCAAATTGTCTGTGTGTCGGAGGAATTGAGACTGGTTTTAATTTAAATCCTTTCCCAAGTTAAGCCAGCGGTAGGACCGGTCACCTTAACTGAACAGTTAATTAGCCTTTAATATATCTTGAAACTGTTGCCTGCTTCCAATTTAAGTTGCTTCCCTTCGCAAAACTAATGTAAAGTTTCAAAAATACATATGGATAATGTAATTCAGTAGGCTACCATAACTGGCCTAAGATAATTTACGGCCACGAACGAGCATCTCCAAATGAAGGTATCAAGCAGCATTTTGACGATCCATAATCATCTGCGACACTCACGTTTCTTCAATTTGTGGTTTTACGCTCTTGATTTGCCTGCTGTCGCAGCTTGATATTAACTTGACCGAATTGCGGGTCTTTTGTGCAACGAGGCAGGCAATCATGAGTACTACTTAAAGGCGACTACTGAGGTTTGTACCAATAAATCTATGCAAGCGTTTCAAATAGGTTATAGATCGCAACTTTACTCGTTGCTGAAGTGCATGCACATACTACAGGAGATATGCTGGCAGAGTCCATTTGAGGGATGATTTTTCCAATTCCTTGGTCACATTAGGTTTGCTCATTACGATTAGGCTGCAGAATATAAGGCTAATACCTTTCCAAATCCTAGGATTCAACCGCTAAGGCGGTATAAATATATTGCTACCGTCATGTTTCTGTAGACTTTGCTACGTTAGATAGAAGTAAAACAAAAGAGAACCTGCTACCCCAGCACTTCTTCTCACCGCATAGGTAGACACGCATACTGTCAGATTACGAATTCCTGCGGTGCAGAAAAGTCTTTTCCGGTCTACACAGGTATTCCTTCGTGCTATTACTACTATATTTACTGTTGATGTCATGCATTAGGCTATGCATGACAAGGGAATGTATTTTTCATATTATGAAATAGAAACATGAGTAGCGTATTAATCATGTTGATACTGGTAGTAAAAATGAACCCTTTATATGTTGGCCGGTGGATCGTAGGGTAGGTTTAAGGCGCTCATAATTCACCTTCCAGGGGGTTGTTTTAAGTCCAGTTACCTGACTCCTAATTAGAGTCTCCGACTAATCCTCTATTCAGTAATCTTACTTATCGTACCGATATTTGAATGTATCTCCGTCAGTAACCCCGCAAAGTCATAAAGACCATGTGAGTGTTACGCAGGAGAGTTTTGTATAGCCCACTCACAGCCTAAGCGGCTTTCGGTACGCATTCGGTACCCAACAGACTTCGTCTCACGCATCAAAGAGAAAGTGGGAAGCATAGCAGAGTCCGGAGAGCAGTTGAAGTAGTGAATAGCATAGAAGTAGCAGTTCAGGACCGCTGAAAAAGATGTGCCAAAGTCGGCAGTTGGAGAGTACATGGCGTTGCGTAAGAATTGTGGAAGCGAGTTCCACAGTCTAGGACCTGCAGAGCTAAAGCTTCTGTCACCAACTGTCTTTAAGTAGAGGAATGGGGCAGCTAATTTATTTTCCACACGGGACCTGAGGGCGCGAACAGGCAGAAACTGATGCAGCAGCTCAGCTAGGTATGAAGGAGCCAAGCCGTGGCGGGCCTTGTGGGTCAGCGTAAGAACTTTGCTCTGTCTCCTTTGCTCAACCGGCAACCATCCTAGCTCTTTCAGCAGAGGTGACGCGTGCTCACACCGCTGGGACTTGAAGACCAGCCTTGCAGCCATATTCATAGTCTGCTGTAGTGGCATAATAGCTTTCTTTGGCAGCCCAGCCAAAAGGGAATTACAATAATCAAGCCGAGACAGAACTAAAGAGCTAGTTAAATTTTTTCCAAGCCACTGTGGGAGACAGCTTCTAATCTTGGCTAGGGATCGGATGTGATGGCTAGCTGTAGAGGCAGTCTTCTGAATGAAGCTTTTGAAATTGAGGCAGCTGTCGAACACGACACCTAGATTACGAGCACGTGGTGAAGGTCGCACAATAGCATCACCTATTAGAACAGCAAAGCCTTGTAATCCAGCCACACGCTTAGGGTGTCCTATGAGCAGCAGTTCGGTTTATCGTCGATTAATTTCAGGAAGTTTTCCGACATCCAGGATCGAATATCGGCAAGGCAAGCATTCAGTTTCTCAGTTGCTGCCGCAGATTCGGACGGTTTAAATGACAAATACAACTGAGTATCGTCAGCATAGAAGTGATATCCTATTCTATGGGCCTTAATCAGTTTTCCTAGAGGTTGTGTATAAATGGAGAACAGCAAGGGACCAAGTACAGACCCTTGAGGGACTCCACGGGTGACCCTTCTCATTTCTGAGACCTGACCCCCACACGACACGGATTGAACACGATCAGACAAGTAGGATTTAAACCACGCCAGTGCTTCGTCTGCGAGACCGATCGTTGTTCTCAGTCGTTCAAGCAGAACTTCGTGATCAATGGTGTCGAAGGCAGCAGACAGATCTAGCAGAGCTAAGGCTGTGACATTCCCGTCGTCGTTGCCACGTAGAATGTCATTGTTAACACGGAGGAGTGCAGTTTCAGTAGAGTGCTGCCTCTTGAACCCTGATTGAAATGTTTCTGACATTCAGCTATTATCAATATGTTCAACTAGCTGCTTAGCAACAATTTTTTCAAGAATCTTTGATAAGAACGGAAGAAGGGAAACTGGACGATAGTTTGCTGGGATCTCTGTGTCTAATCCAGGCTTTTTAAGAATAGGTCTAACGATTGCCGATTTGTAGGACTTGGGGACGACCCCTTTTCCCAAAGAAGCATTACAAATCTTGGTTGTGGCAGGGCTAAGTTGGTCTGCAAGTGAAGACCACAGAGATGAAGGCATAGGGTCTTTAGGAGACGAGCTCATTCTGCTAGACCTTATTAAAGCAGCCACATCACAGGCAGAAACATCGGAGAATCTTTTAAGAAAGGTCACAAGTTGAGGAACGGCAATTGCTTTGGTTGGAGGGGGCTTAATGGAGGCACGAATGTGCACAATTTTTTCAGTAAAGAAGGCTGAAAACTTTTCGGCTGAGCCCTTAATATCTGGGGAGTCAGACCTCACAGCATTTTCCAGTAAATGGTTTACTGTCTTATAAATCTGTTTAGTGTCCGAGTGGCAGGAGTTCGGCTTTCTAATGAAAAAAGAAGCCATGGCTTTTTTAAGCTTTCAAGCCTTACCAAATTTAGCAGCACAAACTGTTCTTCACCTGCTAACTTAAGGTGCTAACGGTAAACAGCACGACGTAGGAAAGATGTAATTGACCTATAAATGTAGCATCGAACTCAGATTGCAGTCGCAAACAGTTCACATCTTCACCCCACGAGTCCTGCACTGAACCAGAGCCTCGCCTAGCCTAACATTCATGTCGTTTGTCATCTTAATTAGTTTCCCATTTGCGAGTCACTTTTTTTATAATAGGTACGTCATTTTTATCGTCATTCAATTAAAGAAACTTTAAGACCATCCATGGGCGGATATCAGCTGTACATTCAGCAAGGAAATTTAGAGAATCTGACGTGCTTGAGGTTCTGAAAGGGATTCATGCGAAGCTACAGCTGAGTGCCACGTCCATAGCAGTGAAAGGCAGAATTGTGCAATTAACATTTACAATTACATCGGCGAGAGGAAGAGTACAAACTATGATAGTAGCATGTCTAAGCACGGAGCTGTGAGGTAACAATAGTAATAATCAAAATACATTTGATATAGCGCCCTCAGAAAACTCAAACTGTTGCTAGACACTTTAAATTTCCTTCGAAGGAGACACGCTCGAATGTCTAGTGCTAGCATGCTCAATAAACAACACAAATAAGACGGTTATGGGTGACATGCACAGCGTCAGCATGAAAGTTTGGTATGTGCATGCATATTGTCAGCATGCATAAAGACGCAAAGGACAAATCACAGGGATCCAATAAATGCTGTGATTAATAGATGCATTTTTATTCTCATTTTTAATGTTGACAAGTCAGGAAATATCAGGAGGCAAGTCGGTTTTGTGTTCCAAGCTTTGGGATCATACCAACTGAAGGCACGGGTTTCAAAAGATTTGAGGTTTGTATGGGGCATGGATAAACGTTTAGGTTCCATAAACTAGGTGTTACTATGCTTAGCCTGGCGGGGGAATAAATCGCATAGGTTGGCAGGGCCAAAAAATGAAGGAACCTAAAAGTGAGTGACAAAACCTTGAAGCCAAATCATTTCTTGACTGTGAGCCAGTGCAGGCCGGTTAGAAGTGGTGTGATGTGGCAAGTGTGACAGATCGACTTCAAGGCTTATTTCAAGAATTACCTCCATAATCTGAAAAGTGTCGGCATTCAAATATAATTACTAGTAATTAGTTATTTTGGTGAGAAGTGATGAGATGTGGCAGCTGCGATGCTCACAACAGACAGAAGCTGCAGACTAGTCCACTGGAAGCTGGAAGCTCCTGAGTGCACAGGCCGGTGGAACGCAAGCTGTGATTCACAGACGTTCAGACAGGATGTGATAAATTCATGGACCAACTTAGATGTTTTATCTCTGTCTAAACAGACCCAAATTTTAGCAATGTTATGTAGGTGAAAGTATGAAGACCTGATTGTGAAGTTGATGTGGTCGTTTAATGAAAGGTCACTTAGGAACATGACATCTAGATTTCGTGCAGATTCAACAGAAGATTTGCTGGCAGAGGCAGTTTTGAGTGTCAGCCTTTCTAATTTCTATAATATACTTGGTTTGCCCATAACTAGTAAGTCAGTTTTCCTCACTGAATTTAAGAATATCTGATGTTATGTATGTGCAGCTCTCATCAATAGATGCATCATTTAGGTTAAGAGAATTTGGCGTGCTGGAAGGCTGGGAGGGGTCAGAGCAAATGTACAGCTGAGAGTCATCTTTCATTGAAGATAAAGTCTAGATTGTGCCTGGCAATCATATCAGCAAGAGAAAGAGTATAAAACGTTAAAAGAACTGGACCAAGCACATTTACCTGGGGTAAACCACATTTCATAGGCTCCTCAGATAATCTTAGCTTACTCAAGTAAAGTCTCTGGAGTCTTCCACTGAGATAGGACCTGAGGCATTGTAAAGCAAGTGCCAGTGCCAGTGACGCTCAGGTGTGATGAGAGGCGCTCAGGTAAGACTTGATGATCGATAGAATTAAAAGCAGCCGAAAGATCACACGAATCAAGCAGGGATATTCTACCTAAGTCTGGGTTCCTAAGTAGGCCGTTGCACATCCGATGCAATGCTGACTCTCGTTGAGTGATTAGCTCTAAAAGCAGACTGGAACTTACCAGCAAGGTTTGAAATATTAATATACCTCATTCTTCAGTGAATCATGAGATAATATTTGTACATTCACATCAATGCTCAGGAGTTTTCCCTGCGATCGAACCAAATAATTGTAATGTTTTGTCATTGACCTATAAGCGAGATGATGAAAGTCACTCATGAAATACTTGGTGGTTCATTGTATCAAAAGCTGTCGATAGGTCGAATAAAATAAGCGTAGTTTCTACCTAAGTCTGTATTCCAAAGAAGGTCCAGATGCACCTTAATCAATTCTTTCATTATTGCACTCCGGCCTACCAGTCGGATCTACTGCCCCGCCAGGCTAAGCATCATACCATCCGCTTTTCGGAATCAAACTGTTTAATTATATTTTGTACAAACCTCTGACCCTGTGGAGACTATGCATTTACTTCGTATGCCACAAAGCATAGAACTCACTCCTGACTTTTCATGTCATCCCCTGACTTGACCGCATTTGAAAATAAAATAAAAACTCGCCTATTTATGACAGCATTTATTGGGTCCCTGTGATTCGTCCTTTTGTAATGTAATGTAATTTCTCTCCGTATGTAACTCCAGAAAGCAATGAATACTATGTGGGTGTTACGCAGGAGAGTTGCCTATAGCCCACTTACAGACTAAGCGGCTTTCGGTACGCATTCGGTAGCCAACAGACTTCGTCTCACGCAACTAGCAGAAAGTGGGAAGCACAGCCGAGTAAGGAGAGCAGTTTAGGTAGTGAGTAGCATGGAAGTAGCAGCTCAGGAACGCTAAGAAGAATGAGCCATAGTAGGCAGTAGGATAGTTGTTGTTGCGTCAGAATTGTGGAAGCGAGTTCCACAGTCTAGGACCTGCAGAGCTAAAGCTTCTGTCGCCAACGGTCTTTAAACGGAGGAATGGGACAGCTAATGTATTGTCCACACAGGACCTGGGGGCGCGAACAGGCTGAAACTGATGCGGCAGTTCAGCTAGGTACGAAGGAGCCAAGCCGTGGAGGCCTTGTGGGTCAGCGTAAGAACTTCGCTCTGTATCCATTGCTCAACCGGCATCCATCCTAGCTCTTTTTGCAAAGGAGACGCGTGCTCATACCTCTAGGACTTGAAGACTAGCGTTGCAGCCATATTCATAGTCAACTGCAGTGGCCTAGTCGCTTTCTTTTGGTAGCCCAGCCATGTTATAATTACAATAATCAAGCCGAGAGAAAACTAAGGAGCCGGTAAATTGTTTCCAAGCCACTGTGGAAGACAAATCTTAATCTTGGATAGGGATCGGAAGAGATGGCTGGCTGTAGAAGCAGTCTTCTGAATGAAGCTTTTTAAAGTTGAGGCAGCTGTCAAAATGACAACTAAATTTTGAGCACGTGATATGGTCGTATAGCAGCATCACCTATTAGAAGAATAAAGCTTTTTAATCCAGCCAAACGATTAGGGTCTCCTATGAGCAGCAGTTTGGTTTTATCATAATTCAGTTTAGAGAAGTTCACCGACACCCAGGATCAAATTTCGGCAAGGCAAGAATTTTACCTATCAGTTGCTGCCGCCGATTTCGACGGGTTTACTCAAAAATACAGCTGAGTATTGTCAGCATAGAAGTGATATCCTGTTCCGTGGGCCTTAATCACCTTTCCCAGAGGTTGATTATCAACGGAGAACAGCAATGGACCGAGTACGGACCCTTGAGGGGCTCCACAGGTGACCCGTCTCCTGTATGAGACCTGACCCCCACACGACACGGATTGAACACTCTCAGAACAGTACGATTTAAACCACGCCAGTGCCTGGTGTGCCAGACCGATCGTTGTTTTTAATCGTTCTAGTAGGACATTCCCGTCGTCGTTGCCACGTAGAATGCCATTGTTAACATGGAGGAGAGCAGGATTCTTATGCATGATGGCAATGTCACATGCTGCCACTAACCACACTTGCATGCCCACCCGTGCAAGTCACCACTAACCATCTTATTCTTGTCGTTTATCAAGCTTGATACAACTCACCCTCTGATCGTGTATCCTGTGCAGCAAATGCAAAGCCCGTAGAAATAGACTTAGTTCTCTGAGGGCACTGTATCAAGTTGTGACAGCCCTCTGTGTGACCTGTCGTCGGGCTGGGTAATGCGACCGCACAACTAAACTGCTGGCTCCAACACCAAAACCTTTATTTCAAGCTACGCCGGCCAAGCCCAGTCTACACACACTAGACGGCTGCCGGCATCGAGGGATCTAGCCCTCCCCTCCCGTTGTACTCCTTCAGCAGCCCTTATATTCCCTGCTTGTGTTGTTTTCCGCAACATCGAGCCATTGTTTGTTAAGAACCAGCCCGACAGCTGGCAACAGTTTGTGGTATATGGATGACCCCACAGATGCCGCCAATGCATGGATTTGTTCAGAACTGCCGAGTCATCGTATGCCCTTCCACCGGTCGTGAGCTTGCTGCTGCTTAGGCAGTCTGAGAGCTTGCAAGGTCTCTCCCCAGTGCTTGCAGGGTGCAAGAGTCATGTTCCCTCACACACGCGTATTTTATTATTATTGTTCTGACTCAGCAAATTTATGGGCTCTAAAAACCAGACTAAAACATGCAAGCTATAATTAAGTTTCAACCTGAGAGTTCAGCTGGTCAGCAAATTGTTCCAGTATCTTTGACAGGAACGGTAGATGGAAGACAGGGCTGCAGTGCTAACATTTCTTTCGGTCTAGTGCTGTACTTTTAATAATTGGCCTGAATAAAGCCTTCCAGAAAAGATCTGGGAAATTGATTAATCTAATGGTACAGATATTGTTTGGTTATTCATGGCAGCAGATAAATGCACGGTGCAAGCTGGACCACGGGGATAGAGTTTAGTAGACTAGCTGTCTTCATTGATCTGGGTATGAACTTCGAAATGAGGTCACTCGCAGCCTCCTTGAATAAAGGCATCGCGAATAGATTCGGCATGTAATTGATGTACTGGCGGCCAGAGGTAATGCCGCAACCCTAGGGGTGGACTCTCTGAACTTGTCCGTCGTGTTTACGAAGTAACTTTAGAAACGATCTGCAAGATCACCAGAAGGATCAACCAAATACAGCTAGATTAGGCTTCCAAGATGGTAGAGATTGTGGTCTTTCCAGTGATGACTGACAGTTGTAATTCTAGACCTAGGCTCATTTTCACCAACAGCTTCAGTTTATTCATAGCTGATTTCTACTAACAATTTAACTTGTGCAAGACTACATCACGAGCGGACTTGCCTTTAGCATCAAATGACACAAAGTTTGTCATCGCTTCACTCACGAGTGACATGATTGCTGTACTTTGGAGGGGATTAGTGATACCACTTGCAATTTTTGGGATGCTGTGTGTAGACTTGCTGACCGTCTTATCTGAAAAAATGAACAACCAAAACTAGTCCCACGTTAACAACTCGACTACTTAGCATAGCTTCAGGAAAAACGAAACAGCTTTAGATTAGATTTTAAGATAGGGTAAATTAAGATATATTGTTGGTAGGATTTTTATATGCATTATTAGGAGAGGGAAATGTGTTGTTGTCGGTAATAATGTCAACTAAAATTTTGACGACTTGTCTGTGATTAATAGCTAAAATTCAGTAGCAGCCAATAAAAATAATGTCTTGAGTGAGTTTAAAACTTTGAATTGTGAGCTAGTAGTATAATGAGGTTATCTGTAAAATCATCATAGACATGATGGGTACTTGAATAAAAAGATTAAAGAAATGACAAAGATTGGAAAAATAAATTAATAATAGAAAATACCATTGCAAATAGCAATTATTTTTAAGGAAAACTCTATCGGGTGCATTTGTGATCTCAGTGCAAGAGCGGGATTCATCTCCGGCTATATGCGGGCAAAGTTCTGTCTCACTTTACGTGATAATGGCGGCCAAAGTTTTCTAGTTTGGTCATACGAAATCAAATGCGGGTCAAATCTCAGCTGACTCGATCCTACATTATTCCAAATTAACCTAAAGCATTGTTTCCTGTGCAGCATCTAAAACTACTTGGCATTGCATCCCAACGGAACCTTTAATCAAACTAAGCAGTAAGCATTATGTATATATTGACCAACACTTTGACATCCATCTTCTAAATGAGTCCTTGAAACAAAAATATCGAATCTTCCAATTGAGCTATCCGGGAAGACGCAAGCTCTAAAATTAATAGTTTGTTCGTACATCACATAAGATATCCGCATTGAGAACCAGCTGAAAATATAAGATTAATAGCATCGTAAATGCTTCAGTGCTAAACAGGGATTGCTGCTAGATGACCTTAGACAAGAATTTTTTTTATGAGGAGACACAAATATTAAATTGACTGAGCCATAGAAGTTCGATGAGATGCTTACACACAATCGTCAATATAACGCGTGATAATAAGGAAATATGATCGGTTGATGTTATTAATTACATCCGTGCAGGAGCTCGCAGCAGTCATCTGAGGGGGAAAAATTTGACATTAAGAAAAATAGATGCCATACGTCTGTATAGCGCTCTTTGAGTACTGAGTTTCTATTCTGGAGCTTCAGATGTACAGCTTGACCTCGGTCTTTTAAAGCAAGCACCTTGACCTCGGCATTAAAGATGAGCAAGCTTACCTGTGGGCCAAAACAGGGCGTCGTAGAGATAGAGGCGGTCAGCTGGAAAACCTTGGTATAGGATTGAGGTTTCGGACTTCGAAATGTGTAGTAGACATAACCGATAGGGTGATCTCAAAAAGCCCACAATAATTCAGCCAATTTTCACCCTTTTGAGGCACTTTAGAATGAAAATTCCATTATCATCATCTATTCTAGCCTCTGGAGTGCTTGAATAAATTTAATCTTTAGTCATCCTATATGTTGGATTAATTGGGCCTTGTTTTAGCTAGCTAAACCGCTTCTTCTTCTGTGGCCTCTTAACGGCTGCTTTAGCAATTGCTTTTCAAAAAATTTAAGCCATCTGAGCAGCACAACCCACTGAAAATGTCGGTCAAAGCGACCCCTGCATGTTCGCTGCTCTTGCAGCAGCTTCAAACACAGCCACCGCCAGTAGCACACGGGGGCAGCTTCATCGTAACTCTTTAATTTATCTTTAAAATTCCAATTGATTCTTTGTGGCTTGGCATTCTGACACTTGCAGCTGATGCAAAACTCAGCAGGTTGGCCTAACTGCCGTCTCTTTCACAACTGCTGCGTTACACTGCTGCTCAAACATTTGCACTGGCAGCCTGTCGAATAGTGCATAGACTTCAAGATTCCTCACTTCTCGTTTCGTCCTGTCGCGATCCAGCCTACGAATCTAAATTAGCTTTACATTTGGGACTTCATCTCACAACTTTCTCTAATAACTGCTCGATCAACTTTGCCCCTATCTTCAAATATCTTGGAGAGTATGCCTTAAGTTACTGTATTTCCAAAGCTGGGAACATTTTACCAAAAAGACACCACATCATCTTCCGATCTGACATATTTAAAAATAACTAAAAACTTTCCTTTTTCACGCTGCCTCGGCTCTGTCCGATTGAATTATGTTCTGTGCACCAGCCCGCTTTAGACTAGCCTTGAAGTGCGAAGATCAAATGCAATTTGCTTTTGTATTGCACCCCAGTGAACTTATGTTTCCTATAATTAGCCTTGATAGCCTACCTCTGCATGAAACAGTGCATGCTACAGATCACGGTTCCTAATAACCAGTAGCAGCGAGTGAATGTCTGCTTCTGTGATTTTAAATGTTTGTCTAAGAATAATACTTTGGTGCTTCTGCTTATTGTTCTTAGAATCATGCCCGGCTTATAATTAACTTCTGATAATTCTTTCACTAGCAATGATTTGTAAAGCTTCGGAACAGAATAAAAACTTCCTCAAGGCACTATGGAAAAAATTTCTTGCTATTTATGTATCGTCATATCCAGTAACTAGACGCGGTAGCTGCCTTCGTCCATGGGAAAATCCTAATCCTGAAGATAAAATATCAATCGGATTTGTTAAACATTGATGGCTATATCTATTGCTTATACAATGCGGCTGGACCTAATGGCTGTCGTGTAGGTTTTCAAGACAGTCGCGAGAGCTGAGCTCAAGTTTAAAGTCAGGAATGCCCATACGTGCTCGCAGGTGCATACATTACCACTACATGCATGCAAAAGTAGATACCAGTGTCTCGGCCTCTCGCACACTTTGACCTCTCATATCGCACTGGCAATGCTGCCAAGTCGTAAATTCAGAACTAGGGCAAAGAGCCTCACCTAGTTTATGATGACTAAAAAGCTCAATCACTAAAGGTTTTTAGTAAAAACAAAAAACGGGCACCTGGTTGATTGGTATTCCAGATAGTATACCAGGGTGCAAGCAGGCTGAATCTAGTGCTTCGGTAAGTCTCCAGCTAGGTCTCAAGACGGTAAGCCCTAGATGACTTTGAGTTGTGAGCGTTAACACTATTCGTTTGATCATGCTTTGATTACAGCATACGCTACTGCCTAGAAAAAGATTAGGTTCAAATTTGCTATTACACGTGTCAATATCGAAATCATAACTAAAAATTCCTTAAGCTGATGTATTTGGGTGTGCTGAACGCGAATGTAACCATAAAAATTGTTATTGGCTTTCGATTTATATTTTACAAAGTTCGTTGTTTTCTTACACAATGACAACTACTCTCCAACTGCCGACTATGGCACATCTTTTTCAGCGGTCCTGAACTGCTACTTCTATGCTACTCACTACCTCAACTGCTCTCCTGACTCTGCTATGCTTCCCACTTTCTCTGTATTGCGTGAGACGAAGTCTGTTGGCTACCGAATGCGTACCGAAAGCCGCTTAGGCTGTGAGTGTGCTATACAAAACTCTCCTGCGTAACACCCACATGGTCTTTATGACTTTGTGGAGTTACTGACGGAGATACATTGTGGATGCTTCACCGTATAAATTCATCAATTAGGACGGCAACAAAATCCTAAATAAGCCTAGACTGATGCAATATTGCATGGCATTGCATAATACCGTATGCACAAATCATCCACCAGAGTTGATTGCATTACTTTCGGAAGCAATGCAATACTACTGCCGAGCGGCTGCTTCAGTAAGCTGACGTCATAAAGCTCAAACGGAAAGGTTGGCCATTTAAAATATTTCCTACCCTGTGCGAGACAGTTTAACCACCGTTACACGAAATTTTTATTAACTTATCCGTTGAGGAACAATACCGAAGAGTAATGCTTTGAAATTATGTTAAGACGGTGGACAGTGTTTGCTATATTTGTGGGAAATCAACATTGGCCAACCAGGCATATCACCTTTACTTTGGATGCAAGATTAGAGACCCAGTCCAGCCATAGGCCCCTATATATGCCAATGCTCTTTGCAGTCATCGTGGTGTGTAAGAAGCCTAGCAACCACATAATTGACTACTACGTCTGCTTATTTCCACCTCTTTCCGGCAAAGTAACGCGGAAAAATAAATCCAGAAAAGTCTACCCAAACATTCCTTATGCAGTGAGGCCAGTTCCACATGGTGACTGACTTTCTATTAAAAGAGCCTCCCGCAGAATACTCTCTTGATTCATCTGATGATTACAGGAAAAACTAAATGACCTAGTTCGTGAGCATATCTAAGAACAAGGCGAAATAGCTAGGATCGAGACTCCATCAATGGAATCCTCTCGAAAAAGATCATGCAATTACTTTATATCGAAAGCACCACCGGCAGTTGGACCATTTCTTCAAAAAGGAAAGCAATCCAGTGTTCTATTCCAGTGTTGAGGATCTCATGGACGCCTTACAAATCACTCATGACCCGCAAGAAAAGAGACTATTTTAGGCTATTCGAAACCGATTCTTAATACTTCGCTTGTGTGCAATGGGAACCGTCCTCCATCTATTCCAGAAGGGCATGCTGCCCAGATGAAAGAGACATGTGATAACCAAAAGCAGCTACTAAATTCCATTGAGTAAAACAAGTAAAGCTGGCACCTTTGTGGTGATTTTAAGATAGTTGCCCTTTTAATGAGACTGCGGCAGGAATATACAAAATACTATGTTTCTTATGCGAATGGGATGGCCGAGCAAGGGAATCGCAATGCTCTACTTGGGCAAGGAATGGACTTGCAGATAAAGTGTAGCATTTGGATATAAGAATAACCAGCAATGAGCTCTGGTCGAGGTTCACAAGATCCTGCAGCTATCCCGTCACATCAAACTGGAATTGATAAAGAACTTCGTGAAAGCCATGGACCGGACTGGCCCCCACCTCTCCGAAACCTGCATGAAAAATGCCCATGACTCACCAAAGCGAAGATTAAAGAGGGAGTGGTTGTCGGTCCTCGGATTCGAGAGCTCTTCAAAGATAACCGGTTCAAGAACTAGCTACAGGGTTATATAAAACAAGCATAGAATTATTTTCGTCTTGCGTCTAGACACTTTCTCGGGAATGGTAGGGCAGAAAGTTACAGTAAACAAGTAGAAGACATGCTGATGCAGTATCGGAAACTTGGCTACAATATGTCTCTAAAGATCAATTTCCTTCACTACCATTTTTATTTCTTCTCTGACAACTGAGGTGCTGTTAATTTTGAACACGGCGAAGGTTTCCACGAGGATATCGCAACAGTGGAACAAAGATGCAAGAGACACGGGTTCATTACAGCGTAGGCTGACTACTGCTGAACACTCTCCAGAAATGCTCTAGAACAGCATTATAAGAGACAGGCGGAGAAATCTAGAAAGTAGTCTATGACTTCATTTTGTAAAGGCACTAACTGTAGGCCTATTACTATTGGCATGCATTTCGATATGCGAACACTAATTTATTGAAGACGTGCTAATACAAAAAAGTAATCAATTTTGCCATTTTACGGTCATATTCGTGTGAAGCACATAAAAATCGAGAAGAAATTATTAATGTTATTTAAGTAACCTTTAGAACAGACGTCAAAAGGTAGCCGAATCGTTAACCGCACAAGGCGAAATTTCTTTTCTTTTGGGGGATGCTCAGTCGTCGCACGGCAGACGGCCTCTGGTCAACCTTTTTTTGCTAATCAAAAAAAAATAAAACGCTAGCTAATTTAACAGTCTCATATTGTATAGCGACGGAAGAGCCTTTACGGCTATCACCACCACTTGCAGTGGCGATAAGGGATCGCCCATCACAGGATTCGTACCCACGACCTCGAGACCGAGGTCATGAAAAGCAACCGCCTTACCTAGTGAGCTAATACGGCTTACCAATTGCAGCGATAGAAGAACCTCTATGGCTTCTCACGCTTACTCAGCGGGCAACCAGATTTTGAAGTGGATGACCCTAGTGTTAGGGGGAGACGCTGGTCTGGATTAAGCTTCACAGCTCGGCATATGGAAATAATGCCAATGCAGCAAATACCGATAATAATAGCGATGCAATAATAATAACAATAGCAAACTGCCAAAGGAGAACCAGTGAGAAACTGAGATATTTACAAAGCTCAATCTCACAAAATCTCACAACACGTTTGTTTTATGAGCTTCTAAATATTACAACTTTTGAGAAGGTTATTCTAGCTAATCACTCCATATGCTCTCTCCTTTCAGGTTATGCAAACTGAGTACAAAGACATTTTTCTGGTCTCTGAGAGAGCTAAATAAATAATTCATAGCAACTACAATTATTAAAATGCACAGCACAGCTAACTGCTATGAATAACATGCAAGCACTTGAGATATCAAAGCATTGTAACAGGGAGTCTAAAAATGCAAAGTACAGCGAGGAAAGCAGCACAAAGTACATCCTTATAATTAATGCTTAGCAATAAAGAATAGCTGCAAACAAAACATACAATATCAACAAGGACTTGCACTTGTACTTACCACATAGGGCTACATTTGGAGAACTTCTCATTGTGTTCGAAGAGGAACCGTAGCCGTACGAAAAGCTAACTGTCATGTTATTAAGTGCTAGATCTCCTCTTAGACGAAGCGTCAATGCTATATAAAATGGATTGCTGGGATTTATGCTGGCACTCTGGCTGCAGACTGTCGGCAGGACTTCAAATATGGGAATGCCAGGTGAAACATCGGTGGCTGTCGTTGGACAAACGGAGCTATCCTGACAGCACATCACGTAAGGTATTGCAAGATTATTCGAAGGCGACGAAGATAGGCCCAAAGTTAAAGAAACAAAGTCAATATTTATCGAAGAAGTAACCATGAAAGTCACGTTGAAAAATAATCCCTTTACGATGCAGCTTGGGAAGGACACATTGAGGTTAACTTCTACAAAATTCGACTGCCTAAATTCATGCTAATGAACAAGTAGACAAACGAATGCAATTAAGCAAATACGATAGTGCTACGATAAGCACTATGCATAGATAAACAATAACGTATTCACATTTGAAAGTTTTGGTTCACTGCACATACTAGATAGAAGCTACTATGTCACCATGTCTTACTCGATGGGTCTGAACCAAGCTCGTGCTAAGCTGCGCTCTGCCTCTAACGACCAAGATAGTGGATCCCAGCCTTGCAGCAGACTATTCCCTTGACCACCAAGAAGCTCTTCCAACGCTAGACTACATAAATAAGATTGTCCAGAAGCCAAATGGCGTCAGGTGCATTGCCAAAGCTGCCAAATTGAGCTTAACTTACATCAAAACTGAAACTGAACACTATATTTTTGTAATGCAACGTGACGAGTTTATACTAGTTGGTTCGAAGTAGGAATGGGGTGGGAGATTCATAATGCCAAAGCCGGGCTAGTTACAATCAAGAGCCACAAAAGTCTTCCAAAACTAACAAACGGTCACTGTAGTGGCATTTTTTTTAAATGCAATGCTTTGGGCTGATTTATTAGAGCTGGAGTAATGCACTACTGCCTGCTCGATCGCACCGAGGGACCTGACATCAAGATCGGTAATCTCATCACAACAAGAAATCCACGGGGGTTGGAACTGGTGCAACAGTCATGGAAAAGGGAGCAGCGAATAAGAGCTTGCAGCTCTGATATTGTGGAACAGCTGCGCCCCCACCATGTGTGGTCAAACAGCTGAGCCACTGGCTGCTCCCGAGCTGCTTGTACTCTCGAGCCAAGTCCATTGAGCAGAGCCCGCGGCCAGCCTAGTAAATCCTCTGGCTTCTCTTTGGGCATCGAGGCGTCGTTCGCCAAGGAGTTTGATGAGCCGCATACCCCAATTTGGTACCGACTGCTGATATAGCTGCCATGTTAGAAAAAATTAAATCATACTATTCCTAGGTCCTATACTATCTCGGAAACAGAATTCGGCTTCAAACGATGTGATTAAACGCATTACTGCGGCAGCATAAACTATGTAAGCGTGCCCGTCATGCCGATCAAGACAACAGTTTATCGCATTACCTTTCTCGATTTGCACAGTATTTTATTCAAGTTCTGACCGTGTATGCTACAGTTTAAGAGTAGCATTTACAAGAATAGAGAACATCGATGAAATACTCATTTTGTGTTTAGAGTCTCGTTCAGCAGGCAAAGATGTTGGAAGTGAAATACAATGCCTTCAACAGTTTTCTCGTAGAAGTAAAGCAATAAAAATAAAAAGAAAACTGGTGATACCCGGACGTGATTCGGATGCGGAATATCTGCAAATAACACATATTTAGATCTCTTTATCCTAAACGACTGGATTCCCATCTTGTTGAACTTGGCACGCTGCTGGGGTAAGTTGTAGCTGCTTGTTGACTCAAGTGCTTGTGATTTTCAAACAGCTTTATTTACAGCTTAGCTCAGCGGCTTGCAAAGTCCATAACCCGGCCAGTTTTACCTCTGCTTGAAAAAAAATTCCTGGAGTGCATTTACTTCCAATTTCAGTTGTATAGGTATTCCTATGCAAATCTATAAGTTTCCTAGAATTTTTTATCGGGCAATCATGCTATATCATTACATGTCTCAATTTTAATTGGCGATTGGGGTTTAGTCATAAGCAAAGTGACCTGCCCCTTTTGAAGAGTTTGATGCATTTTTATAGCACATAGGATTAAATCCTTTGACTTTTCTAGATGCCCTCGTATGAAATTCAGCCCCCTTGACTACCCAACGAAAAATGTATGGGGTTGGCTAATCATATCACATTTGTGCAGCGATTCTTCCATCGGTTTTCGTTATACGAGTGAATATTAAATATAGCAGCATTCATCTGAGGTTTTGGACAGATAATTCCCCAGCCTTAACATTTTGCCCTCTTTTTACCATTAAGGAATTTAGAATTATGTTAGTGCTAGTTGCACAAGCTAAGTCACAAAGCAACCATTAAGTGATATGCCGTACGCATATCTTGTCATTTGTTAGCATGTAGCACATGAGATACAAGCAAAATACGGAAACTGTCTGATCAGCATTTGGATCGGCACAGCTAGAGCTTACATAGATAGAATCATGGGCAGAGTTTTTTTTGAAGCGATGGAAACACAATACCTAAGTCAAAGTGTGAAATATTAAATGTAATTCATTTGCATAGCGCCCCAAGATAACTTAATCTCTATTCAGGCCCTTCACATATGCCTCGGGGCTCGATCCTGAGACCTCAGCCAGACCTTGGTCGGGGCGACCACCTTAACCGCTGGATCAAACCAGCTATTACCAGCATTAACAGCACTAACTGTAAGGCCTACAAAGCTCCTAAATCATGATGTGTAAAGTAGGTAAAAGCTTTATCTTCTCTACTTCCCTATGGGCAGCTGAACTGCTACATGAATACTTGTGCCCTCTAACCAGCTGAAGAACCACAAAAATAGTAACAGTTTTGCGATACCGTCACTGACTTCTTTCCTCGCTCACCTCTGAGCTGATTTAACGGCCTAATTTGTGTAGCTTCAGAATAGTGCCAACCTAGTAGATTTAAAAAAAAGAGATCTAAAGAGTTGCAGAATCTTGGAGATGCTAAAGATGTAATGTTGCCAAGCCAACTTTAAGGGAGATCATCTTTTTTTCCTCAGTGACACTATATTGGCATGTAGTTAATTGGCTTATTGTTGTCATTTTAGAATGAGCTCAGCAGACCAATGCTTCAGGGTATACCATCTATTTACAGATTAAAATTGTTACAATAATAATAATGATGATAAAAATCTACATTTTTACAGCACTGTCGAGAAACCTAATATATATCCACGCACTTTACATTTGCTGTTCTGTAAGCGTGATCGGATGGCTTAATTTCAACACACATAAGATAGTTAGAGTGACATGCATAATGTTAGCACTCAAATATGTTAAAGGCAGCTTGCACACAGGATACTAAAGACGAATAGCAAGGACACACTAAGTGTTGCGATTAAAAGATAAGTTTTCAGCTTCTTTTCATGTCGTCAAGTCGGAGAATGTCTTGATATCAGTCTGGACCGATTCCCAGATTTCGGAAGCATTAGAAATACAGGCATGGTCTCCAAATTATCAAAGGTGTTTATGAGGTGTAGCTAATCAGTTGAATTCAGAAGCTGGTGGCATTCTGCCTAACATGGTTTGAGACTAGGTCTGATAGATATACTGGAGTCGGAGAATGGAAGGATCTAAAAGCGAGTGACCGAACTTTAAAGCCGATATGATCCTTGAAGAAAAGCCAGTACAGGTCAGCTAGAACTAGTGAGCTGTGGCTACTGCGACATTCGCGACATTGGCTGGTATTTGTGTGTATTATCGCTCGTACCCAAGATTTCTCCGGTCCTAGGTTGTCCTCCCTCGCCGGGAGGGTTGACCTCGTGTTTACTGTGCCCCCCAGTAACCTTGCATACCTAACGTGAGCACAATTTTCATTTAGTTCCCTTGTTGCTGTGGAGCAGGCAATACTATCATAAAGATTTAGATTAAATTAAATTCAGTATAAAAATTGCATCAAGCGGCCGCTCGTCTTTCCCATAGCTCAACTGTGTGGCGAGTGGCTGCCTGGCCCGAGCATGGCTGGGCTGGGCGGGAAATAGCCTCTGACCCATGGATCTTGGTTACATAACCTCACCTCACCTAGGACCGTTCATGCGGACCCCATAAAACGCTCTGTAGAACTAGTTTGTTCTAAGCTTCTTTTTAGGCTTCCTCAAGCTAGTGTATTGAGTCGTACCATACGGGATTAATTTCTTGTCCATCATGCTGCCTACAGCAAGCAACATAGAATAGCCACCTCCAGTATTTGAGCCCGAAACTTGGGTTTTAAAGAGAGGACTTTGTCGATGAGTGATGCAAACCTGATTGGTTTTTACTGACTGCTATAGCATTGAAACTTTCACTCTGGACACTGATTCTACTGCATGCATAGTCAGAACATCGTTTGAATCGATTGCAACCAGATTTTCAACAAATGCAATGCCTCTCACTGTTGTGATATACAGGCCTCCTGGCTGTCTAAACTTGTCTATAGATGAGTTTTCTGAGTTCCTCGCTAAAATATTTGTGTGTGACCAGCCGTTACCGATTGCTGGAGACTTCAATAATCACGTTGACAACCCTAGCAACAGCCAGGTCCGCTCGTTTCTTGACTGTCTGGAGGACTTCGGTTTTGTCCAACACGTTAACGGCACCACCTACGTTGATGGCCACATTCTAGATCTCGTGATCACTAAGGATGTCCTCTCCACTGACCTCGTGGCGTGCCCACTGACCCTCTCAGATCATAGTTCGGTCTCGTTTACTGTTCTTGTTCCAATGTAGTTACAGGGTAATGTCGAACTTGTTATACGACGTAACTTATAAAGCATTGACATAGACAAGTTTTTTTTAATCTGTTTGTGATGCAGGTCTTCTTGATTTGCTTTCAGACTCGACCTGCTGCTCGATACCCTCACTGGTGCAATGAGCATGACACTCAGGAGTGCTCTTGACTAGCATGCTCCCATTCATTCTATCCGTGTACAAAGTCGCGGAGACTCCTTTCAATTTAGAAACAAACTCCTAAAGATGCGCCGCGTTAACCACAGGCTAGGACGTCGTTTCAAGAAATCGCGGTCTGGTGCAGACCTAGTCAATTTACAAAGACTTCCTTCGAGTTTACACCCGGTAGCTTAAAAAATCCAGGGCTTCTTTTTTCCTCCAAAAGCTGAATATCTGCTAGTCGTACCTAGACAGATTGATAATAATACAGTAAGCCGTTTACTGACCAATGCTGAGAGGTCTGACTCCCCAGATATTAAGGGCTCAGCCGAAAATTGTTCAGCCTTCTTTACTGGAAGAAAATGTGCACATTCGTGCCTCCATAAAGGCCCCTCCGACTAAAGCAATTGCAGTATCACAACCTGTGACCTTCCATAAAAGGTTCTCCGAGGTTCCTGCAGGCGATGCCACTAAGTTAATAAGGTCTAGCAAAAAGAGCTCTCCCGAAGAAAAAGAAAAAGTCTCCCGAAGACCCTTCATCTCTGCGGCTTTCACTGGAGACCAACTAATCCCTGACATAACCTAGATTTTTAATGATTCTTTGGGAAACGGGGTCGCCCCAAGTCTTTCTAATCGGAAACCGTTACACCCATACTTAAAAAGCCTGGATTAGATACAGAGGTCCTTGCAAACTATCTCCCCGTTTCGTTACTTCCTTACTCGTCAAAACGTCTTGAAACAATTGTAGCTAAGCAGCTGGTTGAACATACTGAGAAGAATGAAAGGTCAGAAAAATTTCAATCCGGGTTTATGAGGCAGCACTCCACTGAAACTGCTCTTCCCGTGTTAATAATGACATTCTACGTGACAACGACGACGGCAATGTCACTGCCTTAGCTCTGCTAGATCTACCAGCTTCCTTCGACACCATTGATCACGATGTTCTATTTGACAGATTGAGAACAACTATATTTCTGGCAGCCGAGGCACTGGCGTTGTTTAAATCTTACTTGTCTGATCGCGTTCAATCCGTATCGTGTAGGGGGTCAGGTCACACACGAGAAGGGTCACCTGTGGAGACCCTCAAGGGTCCGTACTCGGTTCCTTGCTGTTCTCCATTTATATTAAACCTCTGGGAAAAATTATTAAGGCCCAAGGAATAGGATATCACTTTTATGCTGATGATACTCAGCTGTATTTGTCATTCAAGCCGTCGGAATCTGCAGCTGCCACTGACAACCTGAATGCCTGCCTTGCCGACATTTGATCCTGGATGTCTGAAAACGTCTTGAAATTAAATTACGATAAAACCGAATTGCCGCTCAAAGAAAACCCTAAGCGTGTGTGTGGCTGGATCAAAAGGCTCTTCTCATAAGTGATGCTGTTGTGCGACCATGACCCCATGCTCGAAATGCAGGTGTCGCTTTCGACAGCTGCCTCAATTTTAAAAGCTTCATTCAGAAGACTGCTTCTACAGCTAGCGATAACGTTCAATCCCTATCCAAGATTAGGAGCCGTCCTTAAAATTGGCTTAAACAGATTTTAAGTAGCTACTTAGTTCTGTCTGGGCTTGGTTATTGTAATTCCCTTTTAGCTGGGCTAACAAAGAAACCGACCAGGCCACTGCACCTGACTATGAATATGGCTGCAAAGCTAGTCTTCAAGTCCCGGAGGTATGAGCAAGTGTCTCCTTTGCTAAAAGAGCTAGAATTGATGCAGGTTGATCAACGGATACAGAGCAAAGTTCTTAGGCCGACCCACAAGGCCCACCACAGCTTAGCTCCTTCGTACCTAGCTGAAATGCTGCATCAGTTTCGGCCAGTTCGCGCCCTCGCGTCCAGTGGGAACAATAAATTAGCTGTCCCATTCCTGTGCTTTCAGACCGTTGGCGACAGAAGCTTCAGCTCTGCAGGTCGTAGACTGTGGAACTCACTTCTACAATTCATACACAACGACAACTACTCTCCTGCGGTTGACTACGGCTCATGTTTTTCAGCGTTCCTGGGCTGCTACTTCCATGGTACTCACTACCTCAACTGCTCTCGTGACTCAGCTATCCTTCTCATTTTCTCTTTTTTGCATGAGATATGGAGTATGTTGACTACAGAATACGTAGCGACTGCGGCTTTGGCTGTGAATGGGCCATACAAAACTGTCCCGCGTAACACCCACACGGTCTTTACGAATTAGTGGAGTTACAGACGGAGAAACATGACATGACATGACATTAGCAATCCCAATGCAATTTAGGTTTTGCTTAGTGAATTTGCTGGCGAAAGAAATTTCTCAGTTGAGTTCATTCCAGGCAATACGTATTTACTTCAGCTTTGTCAAACATACCGAAGACGGGAATATTAAACTTCCCATTAGCATTCTGCGGTTGACCATTAATTCGCTGAAATATATTCATTTTCCTGTTGCTAATATGTGACGTCTACCGATTGGTGAACGTACTTGTTGACACCAAAGAAAGTTCAATATCTCACATGCATGGGCATAGCGTCCAAGGTGAACTCAGTCACTCTATAGGCACTTTGCTAACTGTAAAGGAAACCAGTCAAAGCCATCAATAGTACTGTTTCACTGTTTCAATCCCATGTAAACCCTAAAAGCCTAGCAAGTGATCCAAGAACCTTTTACGTTTCTAGCTACTTTTTAAATGCCGTCCAGTCAGGCAATGTAACGACATAACAGCGGCATTGAGGAGCGAGTTACAGAGTTTAGGAGCATGCTATTTAAGGCAAGGTCTGCTTAACAGGAAATGAGGTTATTTCGAGGCGAAGCTAAACCAACTTAGTCAAAGGAGCGGATGGTACAATGCCTAGCCTGATAGTTCTAAGGGCTAGGCTGGAGCCAGAGAGTGTAGGAGCTTTAAAGTAAGTAACAAAATGTTTAAGCCATTACGCTGCTTGAATGGGAGCCAGTTTTGATCACCAAGAAGTGGCATGATTTTGCTGTACGATCTTAAATTTTAAATATAAACGAACCAAGCACGAACTTCAGGCGCACCCTCCATTCTTTAGAAGCTCATGGGTTGACCTTTTCTGTTGACATGACTGCCCTGAAGTATTTCACTGATACTAAACCTACATAGTTACAATGCGGTGTCAGTGATGTCCAGGACAGCTGTGCTTGAGAAAGTTTCTACGAAGATATAATTGAACGCTATTGAAACATCC
The DNA here is from genome assembly GCA_009760855.2 of Cristatella mucedo. NCBI lineage: Eukaryota > Metazoa > Bryozoa > Phylactolaemata > Cristatellidae > Cristatella > Cristatella mucedo. The sequence goes on along the minus strand of WPIO01000237.1, from coordinate 122,140 downwards.
AGCTAAACAATGATAATATTATATGTAAGTCTACATTCCTGAGATGGTCGTTATAAGCTTCTAAGCTCATAAGCCGACATTCACTAGGTGAGACCCTGTCGACATAAAATATCGTCTCACAGCCTCAGCATAGAGGCACTAGGGCTCCTTTGCAGCAAATACAAAGCACCTAGACAGAAGTTGAGATCACTGAGGGTGCTTTGTCAAGTATATTATTATTATTATGACGAATCGGTCCCTGCTAGCGGTCCACATTGGTTAGTCACAACAGGCGTTTAGCCACTCAGAGCAGCTTGCGGGTGTCAGCTACGGATCATCAGAAGAATTGAGCTGGTGCGGAAATTACTGTAAACATACTTGAGAGTAAGCATGATTTATGAATCACAAACACTGCACTTAATTACCCGCTCTAATTCGGCCAGAGAACGCTAGCTAATAACAGCCTATCTCGAATTGCTAATTCGGCGAGGGCTCAAATACTTCCTGTTCTGATCTTGCATGAGTTGCAACGCCTATGTGCGACCCGAACTTTGGCGATTACAAATAAGAGAAAATTGAGACAAAGATCAATTGTTGCGTGAAGAAAGACTAACTGTCTCATCCGTGAACAAATTTATTTTTAGGTTATCCGTCTTAAAGAAAGAGTGAAGGCGTATTCGCTTTCTTTTTGTCCAGTTGCCGAATTTAGGAAGTTTCAGAGGCAACTTCTGCTCGTGACATAGGATTCGGGGATAATTTTCTTCAGTTTAAACTAATCTGAATTAAATTAAATTAAATCAAATTAATCTAATTAAAGCCACCTCTTGCTGAGTATTGCCAGACCTAGCCACGCCAACACTAGTGGCGAGAAGTGCTTTAAAAAGCAAATTTAAAAGTAAAGAGTCGCTGACATATAATTCTAAGCTATGGCTTGGTAGATCCAATAAAGAAACGACGACGAGAACTGTCAAGTTTGTGAACATTTAGAGTAAAGCTGAGACGAAAAAGATGTAATTGAACTTCAGGAATTTTTTTGGCTGCATTTGTTTCTCTGTGTGCATGTTTTGCGCTTGTGCGTGTCTGAGCGTCAGCGTGTTAATGTGTGTCTGTGCGTGTGTGTGCATGTATGTGCGTGCGTGCGTGTGTGCGTGTGCGTTTCTGTGCTTTTTGTGTGTGTGTGCGTGCGTGCGTGTGCGTGCGTGTGCCTGTGTGTGTGTTTGTGCATTTGATGCCACCACGAAGCCTGCTAGTTGTTAATAGGAGAGGCATCGGCAGGCAACTGACTACAATAGCGGTCTCCTGCAGCACCGTGTTCAGTTTAGTGGTGGTTAACATGGCATCCGGACTCTACCGTTCCAGCGACGTCGTTTCTCCCTTCCCATCGGCTATCTTAAATTAATGCCGAACCTGCTGCTAAATAAAAATGCAAGTCTTTCCGGTTGCTGAAAAGTACATTTCAGGCCATCAGACAGTCTTCCATTCTCATGCCTACCACGATGTCCGCACAGTGACCGATTTGCAGAAATAGTGACTATATGATGTGATTTGCTCGGTTTTAAGATGCAAGAGTTTAATTGATTTGTCGAACTTAGGAAAAGCGCCGCCAAGGCTGGGCTCATTGGTCAAGGCGCTCAACTTTTCCGACCGAGGTCAAGGTCACTTTATTTAATGGGCCAGGTCGTGAGCTCGAGCTAAGTGGCGTAGCTCAAGCGCCTTCATGGACATTGTCTTAGTTTGAGAGAAGAAAATTATTAAATATAAAGCCGCCCTACTCGAGGGTAGTGACTATCACCTGACCAATCTCACAGGCAAGCATGGAAGAGCTCAGCTTAACATGATGTCTACAAACTAGTTACGTGCAAAAAACGCATTACTTTAATTAAAAATCTTAACTCGGTATCCTGCTCTAAATTGACTTTCTACTGGACGATTGCATAACCTCAACGATCAATCTGGCTACTTTAAGTTACGTAAAATTGAGAAAATTTCTAGCCTGCTCTGACAAGGGTACCATATCTAAGTTGGTCGACGTATTTTTTATCTCCTGTCTTGACTTCTGGAATTAACTAGTTGGAGGCCTACAGGCTAACATTAGAAACAAAACTCGGCAGTCAGGCATGTCGTTTGCAATTGCTGATAATAATAAAAATGCATTTAATATCGCACTCTCAGAAGACTCCCTCTCTAGGCACTTTAAGTTTGCTTCAAAGGAAGAACTGTCACATGGTTAGTGGTAGCAAGCTCAATAAACAACAAGAATAACACGGTTAGGGGGGACATGCACAGGGTCAGCATGGCAGTTTAGTAAGTGGCACCATGCACAGTGTCAACACGCATAAGCACATAAAGAAAAACTCACGGGGACCCACTAAGTGATTTGATAAATATATGCGTTTTTAGTTTCTTTCACATGCAGACGAGTCACGAGATTTCGTGACGCGAGTCGGTAGTGAGTTCCAGGCTTTGGGAGCATGCGAAATAGAGGCACGGTCTCCAAAGGATTTGAGGTTTGTTAGAGGTATAGGTATTCAATTCCAAAAAGTGGGTGATACGATGCTTAGCCTGATTGGGAAGTAGATCTGATAGGTAGGCAGGAGCCAAAGAATGAAGAGATTTAAAAGTGACCGATAAAACCTTGAAGTCGATGCGGTGCTTGACTGGTAGCCAGAGCAGGTCGGCGAGAAGTGGTGGGGTGTGGCAACTGCGACGCTCACGACAGAGAAGCCTAGCTGCTGAGCTTTGCACCAGCTGTAAGTGCCTGAGTGCACAGCCGGCAGACCAGCAAGCAGTGAGTGACAGAAGTCAACACGGGATGTCACAAATGCATGTACAAGTTTAGATTTGGTATCCCTGTCTAAACAAGCCCAAATTTTAGCAAATTTGGGTAGTTAAAGTGTTGCCATTGGCACTTCACACAACTTTTCGCCGACCTGCGCTGTAAAATCAAGCGGTCTATTGACTTTAAGGTTTTACTTGCAGGCTTCTTGATTCTCTGGCCCAGGCCTCTCTATCCGAACTGCTACTTGGCTATGGTAAGCATTGTACCGCCTGCTCTTTTGTCTTGAATTTTAAGCTATGCCCCAAACGAACCTGTAAGCTTTTGGAGACTGGGACTTTAGTTCGTATGGTCGCAAAACCTGGAAATCGCTGCCAATTTGACATCACAACATACCACTAATAGACAAGATTTGAAAATAATTTGAGAAGGCAACAGCTTCTCCGAACATTTGTGGGTCCTTGCAATTCGTCCACAGTCGCAGAAATCCACCTCATAGAATGCTTTGGAGCTGACTTAAAGGCGTACGAGATAAGTCGCAAGCAATAATGCAGGTGGGCCACTGAGCTGGCTCAGATATAGAATGCACGCGCCATATTGTGATGAACTAGAAGGGGATTTGCTAGGGGACATCTGCAAAGCCCTCATTTACCTATTTCCACAATCCTGTCTTCAATTGGGGATAGCATGCATGCATTTTTTAGTATAACAGAGAGTGATGAAAAAAACGACATTAGCCAGCTACTCATTAGAAACTGTGGAACGAACCGCTAAGAAAATTCCTAATATAATAAAAATAATATGACTCATATGTATTTCGCAGACAGAAAGCATAATCTGTAACCAGGCACTTCGCGTTTGCAACAGGACTCGAGCCCACGACCTCGGTAATTAAATGCATTACCTTGGACTTCGGTAATTAAAGGCGAGCACCTTAACCTTGGGCTAGGTCAGGGTGGCACTCAAAACAAGGATTGTCACTGAAACGGAATGAAGAACCTGAAGCTGTGCCACCCCCAATACCATCGTCACTAGGGTGGCGACTCCACCATGCTCAAGAGGGGCGCTGGTCTGCTGGTGTGGTACTCAATCATGCATCTGCACTCACGAACTCGACATGGCTTCTTTACTCTGGATATACGACAATAGATCTTTTATGGATAGACCAATCCTCTTCCACTGCGATGGCCAAGTTCTTACGCTGACCTACAAGGCCCGCCACGGCTTGGCTCCTTCGTACCGAGCTGAACTGCTGCACCAGTTTCAGTCTCTTCTCGCCCTCAGGTCCTGTGTGGACAGTAAATTAGCTGTTCCATTCCTCCGCTTAGAGACTGTTGGCGACAAAAGCTCTAGCTCAGCAGGTCCTAGACTGTGGAACTCGCTTCCACAATTCTTAGGCAACGACAACTGCTGTTCTGCTGCCGACTATAGCTCATCCTTTTCAGCGATCCTAAGCTGCTACTTCCATGCTACTCACTACCTCAACTGTTCTCGTGACTCAGCTATCCTTCTCACTTTCTCTTTTTTGCATGAGATATGGAGTATGTTGACTACCGAATGTCACACGCCTTCTGGTCCCCAGTGCTCAGTGCAAAGTTCGGCCTCAGTCAGTGCAAAATTCATTGTGCTCGACCAAATTGTTGTAATAATTATAGTATAGCGTCAGCGGCTCGGCGGCGAGAACCGGGCCACCGCCTCGTTCGCTCGCTCGCTCGCTGTCCCAGGAAGCCTCCCCGACGCCGCCGCCGCGCGCGACCGACGCGCCGAGCGGCCGACGTGGAAGCGGAAGGCGCGCGCGGAGCGAGCCGAGCGAACTCTGGGAGCGGGCGACCCGTAGGAGGCGCACGCGGAGCTGAAGCTGGAGCTGCGCTGGGCAGCGCCGAAAGCTCGCTGTGGCGGCAGCTGAAGCCGGCGCGCGCAGCGCAGCTTCCCGGGACAGCGAGCGAGCGAGCGAACGAGGCGGTGGCCCGGTTCTCGCCGCCGAGCCGCTGACGCTATACTATAATTATTACAACAATTTGGTCGAGCACAATGAATTTTGCACTGACTGAGGCCGAACTTTGCACTGAGCACTGGGGACCAGAAGGCGTGTGACATAAATTTTAATTTGCACAAAAACAAAAAGCAACAATAACACATATGTCAAATGGGTGGATACCGGCCAGTTGAGACGCGGCCACTGTCACTCTATCTCTTGTGGTCACTCAGATCAGCGATCGGATGATCCGACCGCAGTGATAGTGGCCACGTAACGTAGACACCGGCTGGGCGGTCATCAGCACCTGGGAGCTCTGGGAGCGCTTGAAGGGGGATGATAAGTCGGCTGCTGAGCTGGGGGGGGCGCCGGATTGAGAATTACGCGTCTCATTGCTCCCAGCTACGGTGTTTTGATTAGGCGCTTTATGTGTGCAACTGAAAGTAAAGCCCTCAGCAAGTATTGGGTGAACCCTGGGCCTCCTGGGAAGCCAAGCATACCATCAAAGAGTAGCAAGCAACATGCTGGACTTGCCGAGAATTCATCCGCTAATGTGAGAAAGGATAATGCGGATTGGAACACGAACAGGGTATAAGTCCGTTTGCAAGCCAAAGCACGATTATCAAGGTTTAGACAAAGCTTTGATGGATAGGTAAATGGAAGTTAGTTTTAGGAATCTTTGTACGATGGTGGTTCCGGCGGCAGCTGTTCCAGCTGGAGTCTCAAGGAGACAGCAGGCGCTCGTGCGTTATAAACGAGACTCTCCATTAGTCCTCTCAACGGGCACATATATCATAGCTCGATCGATACCAGCTGCATTAGTGGCCCGAAGCTGCTCTGCTTCAAAGGCTTAACTATTGGCCACAGGTAAGGCATGTGCATTAGTGTCCGGCACCTTGCTAATTACAGCAGCAGCAGCCGAAGACCAACACCACAGGAGCTCCCTACTGAAAATGGCACAAATCTTGGTAATCGGGCTCACCTCTTCTTTCTCAGACTCTAGTTACATCTGTCACAGCTTCGTGTCTGACCACCCTCAAAGCCTTTTAAAGACTAAGTTCATGCATAATCTCTGTAAGCCTAGAGCTCACTACCGCCTTGCATTAAGACTTGCTCTGTATTGAAGAGATTTAATTAGTAGCTAAACGCCCACTTGCTCCCTACAGGAATTGGTAGGCTCGCATGAGCTGTCTGTGGCACACCGTGCAAGCTGAAGTCGCGCTATCGCTAGCTAGCTCACACGCTCACAATTAAGTGCTTGCGATGTCGCCTTGAAAGAAAATAACTCCGCTTATATTATTTTAGTATTATTTCATTTTCAAGGGAGCCTTGCCAATCTCACGAGGCGTTAAACAAAAACTAATGTTTTTAACATTCACAAACCGTACCAATTGTGTTCTAGAAATATGAAGAAATTGTAGTAAATGTTAAGACCTCGAGAGCATTCGACTGAGGTACCACAGCACTCCACATTACAAGTGATGATAATATGCTAGCAAGGTAACACAGGCTGGAGACATTTCAGTGGAAATTGAACAGATTCCGAATTTGTAGCTAGCAAATCTAACCCGACTGATTTAAAAAAAATTATCTTTTGCCCTGCTGTGCCCGCAGCATGTTCTCCATTTAACTGCAAAATACAGAGGCAAAAGATCGAGAAAGAAATAATAGGGACCCATGTTTACGCCAGTCAGCCTCAGTGTAATAGTGGCTGGAACTTTTTGCCTATCAATTGAGAGTAGCATAGCTCTGGCGACGACAGGACATTGTTTTTCATTTATTCCTGCAATTAGCAATGCAATGCCTCACATGCCTGTTGTGACGCTATATGCACACCAAGATAAGTTAAATCGTATTTGTGTTTACCAGATTCGCTACCTGGATTGCTCCACCATCGGCTCTGTAGCTTTGGATACTGCGATTGCTAAATGAAGGAACTGCATCGAACGTAAGATTCTTTGAAGCGAGCAAAACTTTAAAACAACGGCGGTACACACTCCTAGAAATATGCCCGGGGAAAATACTGAAGACACTCTTCAAAAGACCGTGCAGTGTACTTAGTGCGAGCACCCGAAAAAAAATGGCATTAACTTTGTTCACGGTGATACATCTCTCTCATGAGGCCTCGTCCTGCCTATCAAGTTTCACTACTCTGCATGGCAGATGACAAATTAATTCCAGAATTAAATCCTAAACCTACAATTACTCACTGAACGGAAAGTGGCAGTGAATCTGTAATAAGTTTTAGGCCGGAAGTGCCAGTTGGAAGGTAGACGTGCACCGGCGGCTCAATCTAAGATGCCATGCTTTACTGCCTGGTAGCGATTCTCAACGAATCTCGAGGTAGTTCCATGACTAATAGCGTCAAACATGGGCAGAAAATATGCAGGCAGAGAGTTTTCTAAGCTCAACAATTATAAAAATGTAACATTTTGCAAAAATTGAAATTTTGATCAAAAAAGACAAAAGGTAAATCATATTGTGAGTAGTAGTTCAATGTTTTCAATAAAGACCCTGGGATGAACTTAAAGATATTTTTGGGAAATTCTCGAGAATCTTATTCAATGAATTATATACATATATATATATATATATATATATATATGTATATATATATATATATATATTTGATTGATTTATACAGCGCCCTAAAAGATATAAACCTCTAGACAGACGTTGCACATATCCGAGGGTCTTGAGCCCATGACCTCAGTCATCCAATACATTTACTTTGAACTTGAATTGAGATTGAGCGGCTGGTTTACAATAGCGGTCTCATTATCCTGTCTCTACACAGACGATAACCACACGTTGCCCACATCCCACTCAGTAAAGTTCTCTCGCATGACTCGGGGCCTAGTACAAATCAGAAGTAGCGTGTATACGTACATTGTGCTCATAGCTAGAGCTTCATCCAATTATTGCACAATAATTTGTGAAGTTGACGCTACACACTCACGACTAGTGCTTATTTCAGCACTTGTGTACATACTACGAGCCGATTGTGAATAATTTTTTGCCAAAGTTTTCATGAGGAGATGAGTTATACACCTTACTAAATCTGCACAAAGAATGCGAACGGCAAGAGAAATGCCAACGTGCTAATGGATGGCTATCAGAAGGAGTAACTTTATTCTTGAAAGATCAGTGGGTAGCTGACTCCACTGGTCCCGGCACGACATTAGCTTTGAGCCGGTGCGCCGGGAAGACAGTCAAACTTGCTCACTAAGAGGAAGTAAAAGTCGTAACTAGGTTCTGTAGGTGAACCGGCGGAAGGATCATTACCGATGTTGCAGGCACGATCCGCTAGCGATGATCTACGTTCGTGCCTCGGCAAAGCCTCGTCATTTCGCGCGAGAACTGGGTAGGTGAGGCAGCCGTACGTGTTGCTTGCTAGCCCACGGGTGTCACTAGTGACCTGCTTAAATGTAGACATTGAGGTGCAGCCAGGAATCGGGGAACAGCATTTTAGGGGGATGTTGTCATCGCAGGGATGGACTCCTTGATCTTGCCTATCTACTGCACAAAGAATTAGGATATGTGATCAACTAGATCATCACATGGATCATCAGGTAAGGAGTTAATCTGGGAGTGGTTGAGGAGATGGAAGATAATCCAGTGAACACTAAAGCAAATCTAGCCCGTCTGGTTTTAAAAAAACTCATATTTTGCCCTGCTGTCCCCGAAGTATTTTCTCTATTTACCTGCAAAATACAGAGGCGAAAGATCGAGGAAGAAAACAGAAATAATAGGTACCCATGATTACCTCACTCGAGACCCAGAGGGAGTTCCTGAAACCATTTCAAAATATTCTAGGGTCAAACATTGGAATCAGCAAAGATGTCACCTTGGGAGGCCAGAAGTGAACGCTTACTCTACTGCCTATTTGCTGCATAAGCAACATGCCTAAATTACTAAAGCCATACATATACTGGCCGTATTTCCAAAACCTGCGTTATATATAATTAGGTATTAGACATCAAACATAGTTTTACAGCTAGCATCAGCTCCCGTATGCTAATTCCAAAGCTGCAATGCTGCAAATTTTGGCGTCCAATCTCAGTGGGAGCCTTGTCATGTATTATAATGTAAGGTATCTCCTGTTGGCTGAATCCGCTTCACAGTCATTGTGCCGGACGATTTAACCTTGACCTGCAGTGTATCACTGACTTCAGACTACAGCTGATTGGCTGTACCTAGGCCAAAAGACCCCTGCCAAGGCCACCTCAGCCAATGGCATTCATTCAGGGCTACTATATATTGGACCCATTTGTTGCTTGTTGTTTTTCCGTGTTTCCGTATTTGGATACGGTCCAACTTTTGTTTGTTGGCTGTGGTAACAAACTACCGTAATTTTCCCGACCATTGACTGGTGAATGGCTTCACGCAGCACTGCGTCTCACAGGTTATGGGCCCAGCGTTCACTGGCGTCGTTGGTCTGGGGAAGTTTACGGGTGAAAACTGGCCGCTGTGGAGTACTCGGGCGAAATTCTACTTCATCGCCATCGACCTGTGGGGTGTCGTAAACGGCGACGAGAGACGGCCCGTGGAAGTCACATCACTTACCGGTAAGAGCTGCAAGAAAGAGGAAGAAGATTATGTTAAGGCACAGCGAGAATTTGACTGGCGCACGGAGAAGGCTTTGTCTGTGCTCGTCATGGTGGTCTCGGATTCAGTGCTTATGACTTCCAGTATTGGAACCACGGCAACGGGTTTGGAGGCGTGGCGGAAGCTGGATGCCATATACGCTTCCAGAACGCTGATGAGTAGGCTACTCCTACATCAGAAGCTGACATCTATCTGCGTGGCAGAAGGTGACGATGTACAAAATTATGCAAGCGAGGTTAAATTGATTGCAAATTTGCTTCAAGCCGCAGGAGACACTATTCCGGAGGAACAGATTGTCCTACGCATGCTTAGTGGGCTACCGGAGTCTTGGCAGCCGCTGATAATGGCTCTTGAAGCAAGGGAGATGCGCGACTTAACGCTTAAATTTTTCCAGAGCAGGCTGATGCATGAACATCTGAGGCGGCAAAATCGGCCTTCCCTGACGAGAGCATTAGAGGGCTGGCTCTTGTGGCTTCGAATGAAACTTGGAAATCCAGTAAAGACGCTTCGCCTACCACTCACGGCAAGCAGCAAGCTTTCGTTTTCTGGTAAGTGCTACTATTGCTTAGTGGTGGGCCACAAGGCCTCATAATGCTACAAGAGGAAACGAGACGAAAATGCCAAATCGGAGGCCAATACAGCAGCTACGGACTCCTTCGTTTTCACTGCCGACTCGACTACCTGCCAGCTTCCACCACAGCTGGAATGGCTAATAGACTCTGGAGCAACGCAGCATATGTGCAACGAGCCCGAGCTCTTTACATACTGCGATAAAAATGCTCGCAGTGTCGTGGTGAGTGACGGTGAAGTACTTGAAGCGATCGGCATGGGCACGGAGCGTATTCAGCTGCATGTAGGTACTGCATGGCGGGAAGCCGAACTTCGAGATGTTTTGCTCGCACCCAAACTCACCAAGAACCTTTTTTCTTTGAGCCAATGCGTCCTAAGAGGCTATAAGCCAAGTTTGACGATGATCACGTGTCTTTCACCAGCCCTGGATCAACGGACGTGGCTGCTGCAGGCGTAAGACAAGGGAGACTTATCTACCTGCTAGGTACCTCTATGAGAAGCAAACTGTATCGACTGCTCACGCATGCAAATCAAATGAATCTTTTCAGCTTTGGCACCAGCGGTACGGCCATATCTCAGGTGGGAGCCTGGACATGCTTAAAACCAAAGGCATGGTTGCCGGACTAGACTTTGAGCCGAACCACATGGACCTCAACTTCTGCCAAGCCTGCGCAGATGGAAAGCAGCATGCCAACCCCATCTCAAAGAAATACAGGGCTGTAGTTAAAAAATTTTGCGGTCAACCTATTAAGAAGCTTCGTTCGGACAATGGCGTGCCAGGGGAGGATACTGTGCAGCACCTCGAACGAGCACCTCCGATTGAGTCTGTGCAACAAGCCCAAGCTTCGACTGACAATGCATCTACGGCTCAACCTACGCTGCAACACGCTCCCGCCGAGTTAGATGATGCACCTCTTCGACGGTCAACTCGTGCTAGATGGCCTGCCAGACTGTATGACGATGAATACGGGTCAGTGGCTGAGGCGCTGATCGCTTGCAGCGATGAGCCCACGACCCTGCATGATGCACTGAGCAGCACAGAAGCACATCTGTGGGCGGCTGCTATTGATGACGAACTTGCTTCACTACGTGAGAATGATGTCTATGAGGTCACCCAACTACCTGAGGGCAGGTAAGCCATAGGATGCAAATTTGTCTTCAAAGTGAAGCAAAACGCAGACGGGTCAGTAAACTTTCATAAAGCTCATTTGGTTGCTAAGGGCTTTCTTTCACTTGAGGCTGACAATAGCCTCTACAGGCGCGATGAATGTGGTGACATGGCATTTATTGCTGTTTACGTTGATGACCTAGTCCTCTGTGGTACTGCAATAGGTCTGTCCTTTGTCAAGCAGCGACTCTCTGAGGCGTTTTCTATGAAGGATCCAGGAGAAGCTCACTGGATCCTCGGCATCCAGATAACCAGAGACAGAGGCTGCAAAATTATAACTCTCAATCAGACTCGCTACATTATGGATATTCTACAACGCTACGGTATGAATACATTTAAAACGGTATCTACTCCTGCCGATGTTGGCATCAAGCTTGCAAAAGCTATGATGCAAGATGGCGAAGAGCATGCCGACTACATGCAACGAGTCCCCTACCGAAGCGCAGTTGGGAGCTTAATGTATCTGATGGTTGCTACGCGTCCGGATATTGCAGCTGCTGTAGGACTTGTCAGTCGTTACTCCAGCCAGCCGTGCTCACAGCCCTGGACGGCTGTAAAGAGAATCCTACGTAACTTCAAGGGACTGCCAACTGGTGCCTCAATCTGAGTGCTGACCCAGAAGCACGGTTAAGAGGCTATTGTGATGCTGAGTGGGCAAATGATCCGGACACGAGATGCTCTGTTACTGGCCATGTATTCAGCATTGGTCGAGGCAGTATTAACTGGTCGTCTAAGAGACAATCTACCGTCGCCTTATCAACAACAGAGGCTGAATATATGGCACTGAGTCATGCGGTTCGTGAAGCCCTCTGGGTTCGACAACTACTTAAGGAGTTAGGTTTCGAACAAACGAAGCCTACTACCATATACAGTGACAATCAATGCTGCATAGCCATTGCTACAAACCAGATACATCGTGCAAGAACCAAGCACATCGACGGGCAGCACCATTGTATAGTCAAATTTACAATGATGGTATTATCAAAGCTTTATTTTGCAGGTCAGAGGAAAACATAGCAGATTTCCTGACAAAACCTCTCGGGAAACACAAACATGCAATTTGTGCCACTGCTGTTGGACTTCGCCCAACTGCATGACTGGCAATGGCTGCTCAGCGAGGGGAGGTGTTGGCTGAATCCGCTTCACAGCCATTGTGCCGGATGATTTAACCTTGACCTGCAGTGTATCACTGACTGAGTCAGGAGACCGGCTATTCTTGGAGCTGCAGACTACAGCTGATTGGCTGTACCTAGGCCAATAGACCCCTGCCAAGGCCACCTCAGCCAATAGCATTCATTCAGGGCTACTATATATTGGACCCATTTGTTACTTGTTTTTTGTCCGTATTTCCGTATTTTGATAGGGTCCGCCTTATGTTTGTTGGCTGCGGTAATAAACTACCGTAATTTTCTCGACCATTGACTGGTGAATGGCTTCACGGCAGCACTGCGTTTCACATCTCCGTCAGTAACTACGCAAATTCATAAAGACCATGTGGGTGTTACGCAGGAGAGTTTTGTATAGAGCACTCACAGCCTAAGTGGCTTTCGGTGAGCCTTCAAAGTATTACTGAGGACGGACACAGACCAACCAAGTAACCACTGCAGTATGAGGTACCTCGGGGCTCTGCACTTGCTACGGTTCGTTTCGTGGTTTATACTCTGCTTTTTGCCTACGTGATTGTCAGGCACAACTTAGGCTTTCACTTCTATGCATCTGAAACTCAGTTGTACCTTTGCTTTGATCCCTACGAGCCCTCAGGTACGTCGAATTCTCTCAACTTGCGGTATGTATTGATGACATCCGCACGCGGATGGCAGCCAAACTTACATTAAACGATGAAACAAATCAACGCTACTTAAGTGCAAACCAAGTTGAGATTCAGAAATTTGAGAAACTGAAGCTTAAAATCACCTCTGTCAGCATATATCCTGTTGAATCTGCACAAAATCTAGGTGCTCTGTTCCAAGGAGACCTTTCATTAGACAAGCGCATGAGCTCCATAGTTATATCTGCCTACTTTCAGCTACATAACACCATTAGAATTCGGGCTTGCTTAGTCAGGGATATTACACGTAAATCGGTCCATGCATTTGTGACATCCTATCATAGCTTCTGTAACACCCTGATCGACGGTCTACCAGCCGGTGCAATCATGCGTTTGTAGCTGGTGAAAAACTCTGTAACTAGGCTTGTCTGGCATGAGAGTCACAGTTGCCACATTAAACCACATCTTGCCGACCTGCAACAGCTACCAGTCAAGCAGCATATTGACTTCAAGGTTCTGCGATTCACTTTTAGCTCCCTTCATTATTTGGCCCCAGCCTACCTATCAGATCTACTCCTCCACCAGGCCATGCATCATACCACCGGCTTTTAGGAATCCAACAGTATACCGATGCCTCGCACAAACACATACACACACACACACAGGCACATGCTGGTGCCCACACGTACAGTGATTTACTACATCCATGCAGAAGCAGACACCAGAGCTCAGGCCTCTTGCCTACTTTGACCTCTTACATCGTAATGGCAATGCTGTCTACAGGTAAATTCGGAACTCGGGCCACCAGCCTTACCTAGTTTACAGACATAAAAGTACATCAGCCACGGCAGCCTTTGAAGCAAAATGCTTCTAACTTCCTTTCAGATTGTCCACACTATCCAGCTGGGGAGGACACGACGTTCGAATTCATAACCCAAGGATAAAGTCGTGCAATTCTGCATGCATCATGAAAGAGCTAAGGCAGGCTTAGGCAAAAGCTAAAAAACAGCACATTGAGGCACCATCCGAGGCCCTCGTTTCAGCTGTAATGATTTGGATCTAACTTCGATCTGCTCAGCACAGTTTTGCACAAATATTACAGTGCAATTAGTGAATATCGGAGTGGGTGGATTTCATTTAAGAAAGGCTATTGCGCGAACACAAGCCTTTGCCAAAATTCTCACAGCCGAACAAAAGAGATACGACCATGAAAAGATGTGGTGCTTCCTTTTGCAAGTATAGCTATGGCCATCTTAATAATTCATCTTGCAAGAACTCCAACACTTACATTGCCCTACGGACACTATACAGCTGTAGAGGATTGTCCGCAATAAATGTTAGTCATAGTCAAAGTTTTATAAATTGACTACTTATTACGAAAAAAAAAAGCTCACAAAGGAAAACCGTTAAGTAGGAATAACCCTACTAGGTCGCCCAAAAATAGAAACTCTCATTCGCCATCTTCCTTATCCCAATGCTGGTTTTAGGTTCGAACTTAAATTCGGTCGCAGAAATCCAATTGTCATTTGCTTTGCAATGCGAGGATATTCTACGATGCCAAGCTTAACACAGAATGCAAAATCTTTTATTGGCATGCAAAGACAAAAACATATGGTGAAATTATATATTCGTTTATGTCTTACCACCCACCCACCACGATTCTTTACGACCTTCCTTATATCGCTAGGCAGAGGGGTCACAAGCATCGGCATTATTTCTTTTGCATTAGCATAGTAGACCACTGCACATTTTTGACATGGTAGAAAAAGGTCTTTTCATCATAGTAGATTTACAGCCCAAGCAGTTGCAGCCATACCGCAAGGATTTTTCGCAGCAGAGCACTACCGCCATGAGTCGTATGCACAGCTACGAGTCTCAAACGTCCTCAAACTTGGATTTTAATGAAACTTTCAAAATTTGATTGGGGGAAACTTCCTTTTTCATTTTCTTTTTAGAAGTTGAGATGGTGAAGCTAAGTGTCGTGCATGTTATGAGAAAGTGAATGTCAATTTTTGAAAATTGCCATGTTTGGCTCAGTTCCAATAAAGAACATAATCTTGACTGACACAGGTATTCAGAAGGTCAACATGACAGCTACGGTTACATCAAAAGACAGCTTAAATTACCTTTTTTGTCTGTCCCAATCTGTACGCCGATCGTTCCATTAATCTTTTGAGAGATATCAATAAATGGGCTGCTGGGGGAGGTAATCGCATAGGGTTGAGGCATAAATTCTTACCCTAGTGGCCACAAGGCGTTGAGAAGGCATTTAGTTGGGCAGAACAATTCCTTCCAGTGCATTCCATTCATTTAAGGTTAACCATGGAGTCCTGTGCATGAAAGCATAGATACTAAACTTAAGTCCAGAGTCTAGCCATGCTTCCTGTTTTGGCTGTTAAGTTTTCAATGACAGTTTCAGACATCGGCATGCTACAGAGGTCGCTTGTTTTCGTCAGGTCCTCCCAAGATCCTTGACCCCATCAATATATCCTCGAGTAATATTTGGGTGACGATATTTTGGTCAAAAATTAACATCGATCTCAACCGATGATCTTGAGCCTAGGCAAAGTGATGGAATATCTTACAGTAATAGAAACCTATGATGGCCCTGATCTCATTCACACCCAATGAACGGCAAAAGCTCCCGAAAGCATGTCGAATAATACTGCAGTGACCAGCGGACTTTACCTTTTGCAACAAAGATGAACACAGAAGAATAACCTGAGAAACGAGAACAGGGCCACAAAGTAAGTGACATACAAGTAGCAGCATACGATTGCACGAAAAGAAATGTCAGAGCCAACCACCGGGAGCGAAGATGTGACTGCAAAAAATCAACGAGAAAGAGTTTCTATGTCATTAACCGGATGAGAAAAAGCTCTATCGCCGTGGGTTTAATGAGAAAAAGGAAAACCTGGTTGATTGTCAGTTCGGAGATTACATCGTAGCACAAGCATGCTGAAACTAACACTTCCGAAACCTTTCAGCCTAGAAAGGAGTTAAGTCGTGGAAGGCAGGCATAGTGCTTTTGCCATTAATCGTTCGATTGTGCTTCCTTTACAGCATGCCTCAAGTGCCTGGAAAGGGATTTAGTTCTCCGAGGTGGCTATATAACTGTAGTATCTTTATCATTGTAATGGGCATGCCATATTAAACATTTAGCTTTGTGTGTGCAGATATGATTAAACAGGCGCAACAGCGGCTCCTGTAGGAAAAACAGCTGACTAAATATTATAATCGATATAACCGTTAAAGCTGCCACGCTTATCGTCACCTTAAAAGGTTCAGCGTAGAACGGGCTGCTGACTCACGCATCATTTGCATTTAGCGATAAAAGAGCATTAAATTGTGCTTCCTTCATCATGCTTCCAGCTAGTTAAAAAAATGCTTGATACAGGGCTCAACGCCAGACCTGGATGATATTATGTGCAAGTCTGTTTTCGCCAGGATAGACCCCTTCGCTCAAAGCATAGCTGTGCTGATTTACGAGCCTTGTTTACACGGCATTCTTATTGGTTTTTTCAATTTACTGGAGAAGTAAACGTATGCCTCTCTCTCTCTCTCTCTCTCTCTCTCTCTCTCTCTCTCTCTCTCTCTCTCTCTGTCTGTCTGTCTGTCTGTCTGTCTGTCTGTCTGTCTCTCTCTCTCTCTCTCTCTCTCTCTCTCTCTCTCTCTCTCTCTCTCTCTCTCTCTCTCTGTCTCTCTCTCTCTCTCTCTCTCTCTCTCTCTCTCTCTCTCTCTCTCTCTGTCTCTCTCTCTGTCTCTCTCTGTCTCTCGCTCTGTCTCTCTCTCTGTCTCTCTCTGTCTCTCTCTCTCTCTCTCTCTCTCTCTCTCTCTCTCTCTCTCTCTCTCTCTCTCTCTCTCTGTCTCTCTCGTGTCTCTCTCTCTCTTTCTCTCTCTCTCTCTCTCTCTCTCTCTCTCTCTAGTTGCCGACAACATCGAGCATAATGCTTGCTCTAGGTGGCCAGGTTTCAATTGTAAACACAATCATTCATTCGTGCAGTAACTCATCCAGAATTTAGTCTAGGACCAAGCAAGCAAGTTAAACTTGGGTTTTACTAAGGCTTCGTAGTCCTGTGCTAAATGCACTGGTAAGAATAGACCTGACAGCTGGGTTGGCCGGGACCAGACGTAGCCGGATCGTTCCGGCCACAAGGCGATATTTCTTATATCAGTTCAGTAGCAGGGTAGACTATTTCTGGTCAGTCTGCAGTTGTTAGTTAAAGCTGTTGAATAACTTCACTGGCCTTTGCCTGCTTACAAGGGGCAACCTGATCGTGAAGTGGAGGATCTTGCTGCTAGGGGAGGACACTGACCGGAAGAGGCTTAGCAACTCGGCATCTCAAAATAGAAATGCAGCAAACAGTGCAATCAGTGTTGACTTGATTCTTAAACAGCCAGAAGAAAAACAGCAACCAACTGATATCTTAACATTACAAAATATCACACAACCTCAATCAACTTTTTTGCTGAGCTTCAACACAGTACAATTTATGAAAATGCTGTTCTAGCTAATCAGTCCATGTCCTCTCTTTTCAGCACATGCCAGCAATGTATAAAGAGATCTTTCCGGTCTCATATGGTGCTACATAAGTACTATATATTGGCAACAATTATTAAAATGCATAGCACAACAACGGCTATGATTACCATTCAAGCATTTGGGATATTTAAGCAATCTTGCAGGGAGCCCATTACATGCAAACTACAGAGAGGCAAAAGGTACGCAGCTCATTCTGATAACACTTGCTGGTCATGAAGGATAACCATACACCAAACACAAACAATATCAACATGCACTAACACTCGTACTTACCACACAGCGTTACATTTCGAGAACTTGGACTTTTCACTGTGTTCAAAGAGGAATTGTAGTACGAAAAGCTGGCTGTCATGTTATTAAGTACGAGCAGAACCTGAGCCATATTTCCTTTTGGACGAAGCATTATTGCTATATACAATGGATTGCTTGCATTTATGCTGGCACTCTGGCTGCACTTGGTCGGCTCGACTTCAAATAGGGGAGTGCTAGGTGCCTCAGCAGTTATAGCAGTTATCGAACCATATCTGCCATCCTGATAGCACTTCACATAAGGCGTTCCACTAGGACTCGTAGACGATGGAGGCAGACCCAAAGTTAAAGAAAAGAAGTTAATGTCGGTCGACGAAGTAACCATGTAAGTCACGTTGAAAACCGATCCGTAGACGATGCAGCTTGGGAAGGACACATTGAGGCCAACTTCTACAAAATTCGATTGCTTAAATGCATGCTGATTAACAGGTTGACACACGAATGCAATTGAGCAAATGCGATATTGCTACTAAGCGATAGGCATACGCAAACCTTAAGGTAGTCGCATTTGAATGTTTTGGTTCACCCCACATACTGGAGGCCATTATGTCGCTATTTCTTAGTCTACGGATCGAAACCAAGCTATAGCTAAGCTGCCCACTGCGCTTAACGACCCAGGTCGTCGGTCCTATTTAGTCAAGCAGCAGGCTATTTTATTAAACACTAACAAGATCTCAGAACGCCAGGCTACATGAATGAGTCAATCCATCAGCCAATTAACGTCAGGTGCATTGCCGAAGCTGCCGAATCAAGCTTGACTGGCATCGACTGAAACTTAACATTTGTTTTCTTAATGCAGAGTGACAACTTTACACTCGTTGGTTCGAAGTAGCAATGGGGTGGGAGATTCATAACGTTAGAGCCAAGCAAGGTACAATCAACAGCTGCATAAGTATACCAAAACTTAGAAGTGGTCAGAGCGTTGGCCTTTGGAAAAAAAAGATTGCTTTGGGCAGATGTATTGGAGCTGGATTGTGCTGCTGCCTGTTCGATCGCAATGACCAGACATCAAGATCGGTATTCTAATGAGAACACGAAACTCTGAGGCCATGGAACTGGTATAACGGTCGTAGAAGAGGGAGCAGCGAATAAGAGCTTGCAGCTCTGCTGCTGCGGTCAAACGGCTACACCCCTGGCTGCTCCTGCACTGCTCGTACTGCTTGAGTCCACTGAGCCACAGGCAGCCTAACGCTACCTCTGGTTTGTTATCGGGTAGAGATATTGTTCGCCGAGGAGTGTGCTGGGCGGCGTACCCCATTTGGGTACCGACTGATACAACTGTCATGTTAGAAAAGATCAAAAGCATGCTATCCAGAGCAATACAATAATAATGATAATAATAATGCACTTGATAAAGTGCCCTTAGAGAACTTAAACTCTTTCTAGGCACTTTACATTTGCTGCAAAGGGAAATGCAATTAAAACAAACAAAATGAATAACATGGTTAGGGGTGACATGCACAGGGTCAGCATGCAAAATTATATTGTCTTGGGAATAAAATTTGACTTTAATTAACGTGCTTAAAGTGTGTACTGCGGCAGCATAAGCTATATAATTATACCCGTCAAGCCGACCAAGACTTCAGTTTATCGCATTGTTTTTCTCGATTTGCACTCTCTATCAGCTGAGCTTTGACCTTGTATGCTGCAGTTTAAGAGTAGCATTTACAAGAATAGAGAACATCGATGAAATACTAATTTTGTGTTTAGAGTCTCATTCAGCAGGCAAAGATATTGGAAGTGAAATACAATGCTTCGACAGTTTTCTCGTAGAAGTAAAGCAATAAAAAGAAAAAGAATACTGGTGATACTCGGACGTGATTCGGATGCCGAATATCTGCAAATAACACATATTTAGATCTCTCCATCATAAACGACTTGCGCCCCATCTCGTTGTTTTGGAAAATCTCGGTAAGTTGTTGCAGCTTATTGAGGCACGTTTTTGTGATTTTCGAACAGCTTTATTTACAGCGTAGCTTAGTGGCTTTCAAATTCCATAACCCAGCCAGTTTCACCTCTGCTTGAAAACAAATTCCTAAAGTGCATTTATTTCGAATCTCCGTTGGATTGGTATACCTATACAAATCTTTAAGTGTCCTTGAATTTTTTACTGGGCAATACTGCTATCTCATTACATGTCACAATATTAATTTAAGATTTGGGTTTAGTCATACGTAAATTAACCTTCCCTTTTGGAGGGTTGTGTTTATGTTTATAGCACATAGGATTCAACCTGTTGACTTTTCTAGATGCCCCTGTTTGGAATTCAGCCTTGACTACCGATTAGCGAAAGGTATGCTGTAGGCTAATCATATCGAGACTTTGCAGAGATCCTTCCATCGGTTCTCGCTATAAAAGTGAATATTAAATATAGCGGCATTAATCAAAGATTATGGGCAGATATATCCCCAGCCTTAACCTTTATCTCTTTTTACCGTTAAGGACTTCTGAACTATGTTAGTGCTAGTGGCACAAGACAAGTCTCAAAGCAGCCATTAAGTGATATGCCATAAGCATATCCTGTCATTTGGTAGCACGTAGCAGATAAGAACGGCCAGAATGCGTAAACTGTCTGATCTGCATTCGGATAGGCACAGCTAGAGCAGATATAGAGAGCATCATAGGCATAGTTTAGGAAGCGATACGCACACACCACCAAAGTCAAATTGTGAAAGATTACCAGCAATAACAGCAATAACTCTAAATCCTGCAAAAGCTCTTAAATCATGATTTATAAAGTAGGTAAAAGCTTTGTCTTCTCTACTTCCCTATTGGCAGCTGAACTGCTACATGAACACTTGTGCCCTCTGACCAGCTGAAGAACCACGGAAATAGTATCAGTTTTTCCCTACTAGTACTGACTTCTTTCCTCGCTTACCTCTTAGCTGATTTAACAGCCTCATTGGTGTAGCGGCAGAATAGTGCCAACCAAGAAATTTAAAAAAGAGGCTTCTACAGAGTAGCAGAATCGTGGAGATGCCACAGGTTTATTGTTGCCAAGCCAATTGGAAGGGTGATCATCTTTGGTTCCTGGGTGACACTATATTGTTATTTAGTTAATATGCTTATCGTTGTCATTATAGTGTGAGCTCAGCAGACCAGTGCTTTAGGGTATGCCAACTATTTACAGAGTAAAGTTGTTCCTATAATAATAATGATGATAAAACCTACATTTATACAGCACTCTCAGGAAACTTAATATCTGCCTCGGCACTTCTTTACATTTACTGAAATGAAGCACTTTTAAGCGGCAGCCTTTTTAATCTCTGAATCACACTGGGTTCGCTATAACTAGTACGACAGTTTTATCATTATTCAATTTAACAAAGTTTACTGCCGTTCGTGTGCGGATGCTATCAACACATGCAGCAAGGACTTTGGAGAATTTGACAAGCTGGAAGATGGGAGGGGTCGAAGCAAAGGTACATCTGAGTGTCATTTGCTTAGAAGTGAAAGCCTAGATTGCGTTTGACAATCACATCGGCAAGAGAGAGAGAACATATCGCAAAAAGAAAGGGACCAAGCATAGAGCCCTGAGGTACCGTATACTTTAGAGGTTCATCGGATGATCTTTGTCCTTTCGCATCAATACGCGGGAGTCTCTTACTGAGATAGGACCTGACCATTGCAGTGCAGTCCCAGTGATGCCTAGGCGAGATGAGAGACGCTCAAAAAGGACTTGGCATTCGATAGTAACACCTACATAGTCTTTATGGCTTTTTAGAGTTTTAGATGTATATATCTAAGGTATTATAATATATATTATAATTGTTATTATAATACCTCCAGTATTTGAGCCCGTGACTTGGGTCTCATGTATGAGACGGTGTCCATACAATGACACAGCCGTGCAGTCATGTTTTACCTTGACCGAGTGCTGAAGTACAAATGATGGCCATAATCGTCAACCAAGCAACAGCAGAAGCCATCGCTTATCGCTCCAGCAGGCGAACCGTGGACAATGGGAGATGCCACGCCACGCCAAAGCAGCGGAACGCCTTAGTAGGTTCCTAAGTAGCCTATAGAATTGGTCTTGGTAACTTATTTTGCTACCTCTACACTGCAGTTAAGTCCGCCTGTAAGCTTGCTCACTAAGACATGATGACCAAACCCCCTCTCCTATGCAGCCTATCGAAAATAATTCTAACGAGAAATTATTCTTCAGCTTAACTAGCACCGTTCAACGGTTGTGCTACACTAACTGTGCGAGCATCTCAGCTTCCTTCTGGAGGTTCTCCTCTTCACGCAAGATCTACCGCCTTCGGGGCCTGAACGGCTTCTTTACAAGAAGTGTATTAAGAACTGTCGTGTGTAACCGCTCGTTCCTCCGATTAGCCATATTATTACTCAAAGCTCTTTTGAAATTCGGCACGATATCAGGAGTTTCTTTCCACGCCGCGGGTATGGGCGAGCATATAGATTTTCATACTTCCATGCTACTTACTACTTCAACTGCCCTCTTGACTCAGCTATGCTTCTCACTATCTCATTTTTGCAGCAGGCGAAGTCTGTTGGCTACTGAATGCATACCGAAAGCTGCTTAGACAATGAATGCGGTATAGAAAACTCTCCAGCGTAACCTCCAAATAGTCAGTGTGGCTTTGTGGAGTTACAGACGAAAATACATTACATTAGCGTGTCATTACGATTCTCCATGTCTGCCCCCTGTGTCTGACGAGGCATGGAGTCCGCAATTTTCTGCATTGCCTGTTCTTCCGCTTCACACTCCACAGAGCCTGAATTTCACAGACAATGTCGGCTTCTCATATACATTGTGCACTCAAACTCAGCCACCTGTAGATTTCGTCCCACGGACGTTCTATTAATTCTGATTTAGCGAATGGATGAGCCAGTGTATAAGCTCTGCATATGATTCGACAAAAAGTACTTTACTGGAACTATGGTTGGTCTAAAAAGTTGGTTTTTCAAACTTCGTTACTCTACTTAGGGTTTCTTACATTCGGTCGCTGTATACAGAGGCTAAGCGCATTGCCAAGTGAAGTACTTTTCATCGAATCCTTTTGACCAATGGCTATTCCTCACTAACCGGAAGACCGCCGTTACTCCCCTCTGGGTGGAAAAATGAGCGAAACAAACCGAAGTGGCCTGCGAGGCTGCGAGTATGATTTATAAGCTTTGGACGTTGCGCTTGTGCTTGTTGATGCTGTGAAAGTTTTTACTACCGTATCGACATGCTTCTCTTATGGTATAAAGAAATTGATTATAGAGAAAGAGAGAGACAACTACTTAGTTTTTGAGTGTGCTGTACAACAGTCTTATTATTATTTAGGCATACCTGAGTCGTACATGCTGAAACTCTGCACTTCATCAATTCTCACACCACTTCTCAGCAAGCTAACGTGACACTCGTGCTAACAGCACATCGATTTCAAGTTTACTGAGCTGCCTTTTAAATCCCTTATTCCTCTTAGTTTCATCTTGTGCATCAACTATTTAGTAATCGGACGCATAACTCTTGCTTCTCAGGCACTAGTCGCATCGGGGCTTCGCGTTTGACCAACCTCAAAGCCTTTTAAAGACTAAGTCTGCCATACATGAGCTCCGTAGGCCTAGAGCTCACTGCCGACTTGCATTAGGACTTGCTCTGAATTGAAGATATTTAACCAGTAGCTAAAAGCCCGCTTGCTCCCTACACGAATTAGTAGGTTCGCACGAGCTGTCTGTGGCACGCCATGCAAGCTGAAGTCGTGCTGTCACCAGCTTGTTCACAGGTTCACAATTAAGCACTTGCTATGTCACCTTGAAAGAAAATCATTCTGCTTAGATTAATTTAATATTATTACATTTTTCAAAGGAGTCTTGCCGATCGCAAGAGGCGTCTAACAAAAATTCTGTTTTTAACATTTAAAAACCATACCAATTGTGCTCTAGATATACAAAGAAATTATTGTAAAGGTTAAGACCTCTTGAGCATTCGACTGAGGTACCACAGCACTCCACGATGTATATGATCATAATAATATAATCATATTAATATATTATCATAATAATAATCATCATAATGTGGTTATTTTCAGATTTTGACGCTGTCGTTGGATTATGGACTGTTGCGACTTATGACAGTGGAATATAAGTAACGTGCGGCAAAGGCCCGGGAGTGAGGTTAAGGACACCGAGCCGGGCAGTCGCGCACTGGCTGGCTGCGGCATCCGTGTGAATAAACGTCTTTGAGCTTAAGCTTCGGTGCTCTGTGCTGTATCGCGAAACTGTCGCTTGGAGAATCTCAAACTACAAGCTATTTTGGCAGAAGCGGCTGAATAGCCAATGCCAGGAAATGATGCTTGAGTGCTACTTCATCGGGCCGACTTTGTAAGCTGACTGCTCGACTCGGAGCGAAGGCTTAATGAAAAAGCTGTCGATCCAGCTTTGTGGCACATGTTCATCTTCATGTTCCTGGCAGGCGGTGCATTAACGTTCGCTGTGACCCTTCCTGACTCCTTGCAAGATGATTACGCCCAGCTGCGTGCAACACTTGTGAAGGTTTGTGCAAGCCCTGAAGGTGAGGAGAGGCTTCGGCGTTCGGACTTTCAGACTTGCAAGGAAGCGGAAGCGATAGCACAGATGCGGCTGGAGGTGGAAGCCGGTAAAGAATGGCTACTGCTTCGAATTTCGTATGCGCTGGTCGGACTGAAGAAGCCGACCAGAGTGACCGGAAGCGGGAGCAGAAATCGCCAACAGTGTGCCGGGAAACGAAGGCTGAGCCAGCAGAGACGACGGTGGAGCCCGCAGATGCGGTGTGCACGAGCGAGGCGGAGGCGTCCGGCACAGAGGCGGAAGCATCGGGCAGCGAGATGGCAGCGTCCGGAAGAATGACGCAGCGTCCGGCATGAATCAAGACGGCTCAAGCAGACGCCGTTTATTGAGAAAACGAGGAACCGGCCCGCACGGCCAGCACGCTGGCTGGGTAAGCAGCTGCTGCAATTGGGTCCGCTGTTCTCGGCTCAGCTGCTTCAGCCGGAGTAGTCCGCTCTCGCCATACAGCACACCCAACACAGGTCATTCAACAATGTTCTTATGTAATCAACACTTGGCCTGTGCCAGAATAGATTGGTACAATCCATAGTAATCCGCGAATGCATGTAGACGGAGAGGGATTCCTGATTTTCGCCAGCTTTTCAAGCTTAGGCATACTAGACCTAGATAGTTTGATGTCTGCTGTAAAATGTTCGCTGTCTGAGCGAGAGCAAAGAGAGTGAATAATTAGAGTTTCAAACTTGCAGAGCACGTAATCTAACGTCACCGTCTGCAATTTCTCAAAGCGATAAAACGATGTGGTTTTTACACAAAAGAGTGTGTATAGCAAAACTGACAGCCTAGGAGGCTTTTCGTACTCATTCGGTAGAAAACAGACTTCATCTCACACAACAAACACAAAGTGGGAAGCATGGCAGAGTTAGGAGAGCAGTTGAGGTAGTGAGTAGCATAGAAGTAGCAGTTCAGGACCGCTGAAAAAGATGTGCCATAGTCGGCAGTTGGAGAGTAGATGTCATTGCTTAAGAATTGTGGAAGCGAGTTCCACAGTCTAGGACCTGCAGAGCAAAGGCTTCTGTCGCCAACGGTGTTTAGAAGGAGGAATGAAACGGCTAATTTAATGTTCTCACAGGACCCGAGGGCGCGAGGAGGCTGAAACTAGTGCAGTGTTCAGCTAGGTATGGAGGAGCCAAGCCGTGGCTGGTCTTGTGGGTCAACGTAAGACCTTTGCTGTACACCCGTCGATAAACCGGCATCCATCCTAGCTCTTGTCGTAAAGAAGACCCGTTTTTAAACCTTTGGGATTTTCAAACTTCGCTTCCAGCCATATTTATAGCCATCTGCAGTAGCCTATTTGTTTTTTCAGTAGCTCAGACGAAAGACATTTACACTAATCAAGCCGAGACAGCACTTAGAAGCTGGTTTTTGCAAGCCAAAGTGAAAGACAGCTTCTAATCTTAGATCGGGATTGGACATGATGGGTAGCTGTAGAAGTAGTCTCCTGAATTACGAGGACAAAGCCTTCTAATCCAGCCACACGCTTAGAGTGTGCTATGGGCAGCACTTAAGGTTTGTCGTCGTTTAATTCAAAGAAATGTTCCGACATCCAGGATCGAATGTCGCCAAGGCAAGCATTTAATTATCAGTTGCTGCAGCAGATTCCGATGGTTTAATGACAAATACAGCTCGGTGTAGAGAGCATACACGTGATATTATGAATAATAATAATAATAATAATAATGTACTCGATACAGCGCCCTCAGAGAACTTAATCTCTCTCTAGGCGCCTTACATTTGCTGCAAAGGGAAATGCAACTAAACGGTAAGTAAAATCATGCTTGAAAAACAAACAAAATGAATAACATGGCTAGGGGTGACATGCACAGGGTCAGCATGCAAATGTGGTTAGTGGCAGCATGCACAGTGTCAGCACGCATGAGCACGTGAAGGACGAATCACAGGGACCCGCTAAATGCTGTCCTAAATAGGTGTGTTTTAAGTTCCTTTTAAATGTGGTCAGGTCAGGGGATGTTCTGACGCAGGTCAGGAGGGAGTTCCAGGCTTTGGGAGCATACGAACTAAATGCACGGTCTCCAAAGGATTTGAGGTTAGTACGAGGTATTTCTAGACTGCTGGATTTCGAAAAGCGGGTGGTACGATGCTTGGCCTGATGGGGGAGTATGTCGGAGAGATAGGCTGGAGCCATAGAATGAAGTGACCTAAAAGTGAGCGACAAAACCTTGAAGTCAATCCGTTGCTTGACTGGTAGCCGGTGCAGGTCGGCGAGAAGTGGAATAATGTGGCAACTTCGACGCACACGACAGACAAGCCTAGCTGCAGAGTTTTGCACCAGCTGCAATCGCCTGATCACACATGCTGGTAGGCCAGTAAGCAGTGGGTTGCAGAAGTCAAGACGAGATGTCACGAATGCATGGACCAACTTAGACGTGGTATCCTTATCTAAACAAGCCCGAGTTTTAGCAATATTATGCAGCTGAAAATAGGCAGATTTGACTGTGGAGCTTATATGGTCGTCTAACGAGAGGTCGCTTTGGAATACGACACCTAGATTTCGAGCTGATTCGACTGCAGATATGGTGGCAGAGCCAATTTTGAGAGTCAGCCTTTCCAATCTCTGAATCACACTGGGTTTGTCCATAACTAGTAAGTTTTAGTTTTGTCATCGTTTAGTTTTAGAAAATCTGCTGCCATCCATGTACGGATGTCATCAATGCATGCAGCAAGTGATTTGAGAGAGTTTGAGGTGCTCGAAGGCTGGAAGGCATCAAAGAAAAGTTACAACTGAGTGTCATCCGCATAGAAGTGAAAGCCTAGATTGTGCTTGGCAATCACATCAGCAAGAGGGAGAGTATAAACCATGAAAAGAACCGGACCTAGCAAGGAGCCCTGGGGTACTCCATATTTCAGAGGTACTTTAGATGATCTTTGTCCATTCACGTCAATACTCTGGAGTCTCCCACTGAGATAAGACCTGAACCACTGCAGAGCAGTGCCAGTGATGCCCAGGCGAGATGAGAGGCGCTCTAGAAGAACTTTGTGATCGATGGTGTCAAAAGCTGCCGAAAGATCGAGCAAAACAAGCAGAGACACTCTACCCATGTCTGCATTCCTAAGTAGGTCGTTGTATACCCTAAGCAATGCTGACTCTGTGGAGTGATTAGCTCTAAAGCCGGACTGGAACTTACTAGCAAGGTGTGAGGTTTCGATATATAAGTTTAGTTGGTCTGCCACGACCCGTTCCCGTGCCTTTGATAGAAATAGTAGAAGGGAGACTGGGCTGTAGTTACTCAAGTTCTCATGGTCTAGTGTTGCTTTCTTAAGAAGAGGGCTGACTACAGCTTTTTTGAAAGGTGCTGGGACATGACATGAGGCTAATGCAATATTAATGATATTAGTTATGCATGGCAGCAGCAGATCAAAGCAACCAAGGAGCAGGACAGTGGGAATAGGGTCCAGAGGACTTGTTGTCTTCTTTGATTGCGATACGAACTTTAGGACTAGATCACTAGTGACCTGCTTAAATGCAGACATTGAGGTGCAGCCAGGAACCGAGGAACAGCATTCTAGTGGGGAGGTTGTCATCGCAGGGGTGGATTCCCTTATCTTGTCTATCTTCTGCACAAAGAATCGAGAGAAGCAATCGGCTAGATCACAAGGATCGTCAGGTTAGGAGCTAATCTGGGAACGGTTGAGATGGTTTATTGTTGACATCAGCATTTTTGGATTGTGCATCTGTGATTCCACAATGTTTCTATAGAAGCTAGACTCGGCCTTTGCTTGGATCGATTGGTACGACTTACAGATATTCTATTCTATCGGCCTTAATCATTTTTCCAAGAGGTTGAGTATAAATTGAGAACAGCAAGGGACCGAGGACCGACCTTCGAGGGACTTGATAGGTGACCCGTCTGGTGGGTGAGACCTGACCCCGCCCATGCACGACACAGATTGAACACGATCAGACAAGTATGATTGAAACCACGCCAGTTCCTCGTCTGCCAGACCGATCGTTGTTCTCAACCGTTCAAATAGGGTGTCGCTGGACATCGTGATCAATGGTGTCGAATGCAGCTGATAGATCTCGATGAGCTAGGGCAGTGAAATTCCCGTCATCGTTGCGGCATAGAATGTCATTGTCAACACGGATAAGAGCAGTTTCAGTTGAGTGCTGCCTCTTGAACGACGATTGAAATGTTTGACATTACATTCTTTTCAGCAAGTACTACCAGCTGCTTAGTGATAAGTCTTTCAAGGACCTCCGTCGAAAAAAGAAGGGTGGAAACTGGGCGATAGTTTGCAAGGACCTCTTCATCTAATCAAGGCTTTTAAAGTTTTGGTCTAGCGATTGCTGATTTGAAGGACTTGGGTATGATCTCCTTTTCCAAAGAAGCATCAAAAATCTAAGTTATTACAGTACCAAGTTGGTCTGCAAGCGAAGACCTTCTGAGATCGTGGTATAAGGTCTTCGGGAGACGAGCTTTTCTTACTAGACCTTATAAAGGTAGCCACATCGCATTCAGAAGCCTCGGAAAACATTTTAAGGAAAGTATCAGCCTTTGATTCTACAATTGCTTTACTCAGAGAGGGCTTTATAGAAGCACGAATGTGCACAATTCTTCAGTAAAAAAGGCTGAAAACTTATCGGCTGAGCCCTTAATATCTGAGGAGTCAGACCTCTCAGCATTCGTCGGTAAATTGGTTAGTCTTAAAAATCTATTTTGGGTCCGTCTGACAGAGCTTCAGTTTTCCTGTGAGAAAAAGTAGCCCTGGCTTTTTTAAGCCTCCGGGTGTAAACTCGAAGGAAATATTCTACATTGACTAGACCTCTATCAGATTCAACTTCCTTAAAACAACGTCCAAGCCTGCACTTAACATGGTGCATTCCCTTTGAATTTTTTTGTAAATTGAAAGAAATCTTCACGACTCTATACACGGTAGAATGAACCGGAGCAAGCTTGTCAAGAGTACTATTAAGTTTTATGTTCGCTGCAGCTGTGAGGGTAATGAGGCTTTCGGCCGAGCCTAGGTTCATATCAAGAAGACCTGCATTGCAAACAGACTTAAAAATGTTATGCTTTTAAAATTTCGACATTTCCCTGTACGCACAAGAAAGCACAAACAGAAAACGAGACCGAACAACGATCCGTGAGGGTAAGTGGGGATGACATCCTTAGTGATCACGAGGTCTACGAAAAGATCACCAAAGTGAATAGTTAATGGGTTGAACGGAAACCGAATTCTCCACACAGTCAAGATATGAGCGACCCGACTATCGATAGGGTTGTCAAGGTAAATATTGAAGTCTCCGGCAATTAGCAACGGCCTGATACATGCAAATATTTATCGAGGAACTCCGAAAACTCCTCATTTAACAAGTTTAGACAGCCAGTGAGAGGTCCGTATATCATAACAGCGAGAGGTGTGGTCTTTTATGAGGACCTTGTTGCAACTGATTCAAACGATGGCCCATGCGAAAAACTGCATACCTTATAGGCAAACGATTCACGAACAACAGTTGCAACCCTCGCCAACCTTGTCAGAAGAGAGCACATGGGCTGAAAGATAAAGTACCCGCGTGGAGTGGTCTCAGATACACAGCTACTGGAACAAGGCATATACTAAGTTTCAGTTAGCACGAATGCTTGTAGCTTCTTCTGATTAATCTCATTACGGATATGTAACCCCTAGCTTTTTAGCAAGCGGACATTTAGTAGGCGGCATGTAAGAGTGTAGTTCGTATGTACGTATGTATTGTATGCAGGCTCCTATTATAAGCCACTGGTGAGCTGTTAGAAGCACCACCAAGAGGGGCCGGTGCACTGCTGTGGTCCACCTGTGATGCGGCTTGGACACAGGCCGGTAACCAGCTGGTGGCCAGATGGATTCACCATCGAGGTCGGCCGGTGCACTGCTGTGGTCCTCGATGAATCGTCGGGGTCAACCAGAGGACTGGAGGAGAGCAGTGGAGTGAGTAGGGGCCGGAGGGAGCCGTGTGCTCTTCGGCTCCTTGCTTTGGTAATAAACTGTGGGTGTTGGGCATCGGCTGGCTCTCGGCTGTGTGAACAAACTACAAAGAGGCTGTTCAATAACTGAGCGATGCTGATGAAGTGGCTTGCATTCAATTCGGCGTGTAGGCGGCCTGGCAGATGCCACCCCTTCGAAATTGAATTGGACCTTAGTACTGGCCGCCGTTCGACGTTTCACAACATGCTGGGGCACGGCAGGTGAGCGACTATCACAACGAGTGCTGTTCAGTGCTTTAAACTTCCGGGTCATGGGTTTGATAGGCGAGCTGTTAGGGCGAACACAGGATGCAGGGAGGTTCCCACTGACCCGATAAAGAAGCCCGCCGGTAGGAACTGACTAAAAGCGACATCTCACCTTATGCTAAGCAGGTTGTTTTGTGTAGCATATCCGAGGACAGCTCATAAATAAATAGTCACAGCTAAGATAGCGGAATACCCGAAAGTATCACGAAGAAATCAGGTAAAGGTGAACACCAAGCTAGGTGTCGCCCGAGGCCACTCTCTAGGGCGGTGAGGCATGTGCTCTTATGCAAGCTATCGTCGAGTTTCTGCATGTTGAGTAGTTAATATTTTGCATCGATTTGTAGAGCTCCTGAATATATACGACTATTCACACTTATACAAACGTTTAAAAAAATATTCGTTTCTTGAACCTTCAAAATTCTACAAAAGAAGCTTCAAGCATTCCTTCTTCTAACATTCTACCAATTCCTCGCCCGAAGGGAGATTCAGCAGCATGATCAAAGATGATCTCGCTACGACACAGTTAATATCAATTGTGTTGATTCTCCTCGATTCAAATATCATTTTAGATAGCGATGAGGGCTCAAACTGTAACTGAATGAAAACTGCACGTGGTCAGGTAAGAAAAAATTAGTAGTAACAGTTGACCATAGCATACAGTTGTAGGGGAAAATTCGGTAGACTATGATCCTTGATGTAACTAGGATCACGAAAATAAGCTACAAGAGAAAATTAGTTGGCACGCCAAATTCGGTGCTGAAGGCATCAGATAGGTTATCGAAATGAATGTTGAAACCACCAGTAACGAAGAAAGATCGCTTTCTTTCACAAGGAACTGAAATGAGATCAGAGAAAGCAGACGCAAATAAGGACTTGGTACCAAGATAGACAATTGCAAATAGAGGCAGCTTTTTGGCATTTTAACTGAAAATAAGAGATTCGAAAGACTGCTTCAAGAGGGTAGTTTAGATATCTACCAACAGCAAGTTAGTGACAACACACACAACACAAAAGCGGGCTCACAGCCGGTCGGATTCTCGCTGGCGCCTCTAGTGCTCCCGAGCACAACTTGCTTCCCTGTGCCCGTGTTGTAACTGATTCCTGGGTGTGACTCAACCTCTACAACCATTTCCTAGATTAGCCAGCCCATAAATCTGAGGTAGCATCATGAACTCTGATGGGCCATACACTAGCACTAGAAGTAACAAGGCCGTAACTGGCCACGAAGCAATACCTTTGCTATAAATGCCGCTAGGGCTTAAATACCACTTGGCCGTAAACTGATGGTAGCTGAAATAACGTGAACCTAAATCTCACCAGCCCATATGCAAACAGCACGGCAATAGATCAGCCACATTCCAATTGATCTCAAAATCACATGGAGTGCACCGTCGGAGTGCCCGTAAGCTATAAAAACTCACGTTGCCCATGATCTCAAGATCATTTACTTGAAAGAAAAGTAAGACAAGCAGCACTGGTGAGCTCTCCGGTCAACATAAATGTATCGTAACGGCGAGACAGTGTCACAGTGAGATAGGCCGCAGCCCTGGTTACGTTTTGTCGACTTCTGGTGCCGGAGGCCCTTCGTCTTGCTCAGGCACAAGGTGATGGTCGGACACGTGGCCGCGAACACTGTCGACATCGATACCCCCGCCCGGGCCCTTGCTGGTCACTGTGCTGTCGCACCACTCCTTCAATGAGCTAAAAGGGGCTTCGCAAAGATGACAAGTGTAGTCATGCTGCTTCTCAAGAAAGCGACACTAGACCAAGAAAACTTCAGCAGCTACAGCCGTCTCCCTTCTACCATTCCTCTCAAAAACACGGGTATGAGTCGTAGAGGACCAGCTTAGCACAGATATTGACATTTCAGGCCTTGCTAGTAAGTTCTAGTTTGGCTTTTAGCTGACCACTATACTCAGCAATGCATCGGGTGTACAACGACCTACTTAGGAATGCAGTCATGGCTCAAGTATCTCCGCTTGGTTTACTCGATCTTCGACAGCTTTCGATACTAGCGATTACCAAGTAATTCGGGAGTGGCCGTCGTCATGCTGGGGATCATTGGCACTGCTCTGCAATGGTTCAGGTCCTGACTCTATGCTTCCCACTCTCTCTTTGTTGAGTGAGACGAAGTCTGTTGGCTACCGAATGCGTACCAAATGCTGCTTAGGCTACGAGTGGGGTATACAAAACTGTCCTGCTTAACACCGACGTAGTCTTTATAATTTTGTGGAGTTACAAAAGGAGATACATTATATTACATCTCAGTGGGAGACTCCAAAGGAATTGATGTGACTGGTCAACGATCATCCGAGGTACCTCTGAAATATGACGTACATAAGGGCTCCTTGCATGATCCGGTTCTTTTCACGGTTTATACTCTCCCTCTTGCCAATGTGATTGCCAGGCACAATCTACGCTTTCACTTATATGCAAGTGGTAATCAGTTGTACCTCTGCTTCCTTTTGTCCCAGCTTTCCGGTGCATCGAACTCTCCCAACTGATTTGCTGCATGTATTGATAGCATCAGCACATGGATGGCAGGACATTTTGATAAAATGAATGATGATAATACTAACTTAATAGTGATGGGCAAACCAAGTGATTCAGAAATTGGAAAGCCTAACCTCAAAATCGGCTCTACCAGTATATCTCCTCTTGAAAATGCACGAAATCTAGGTGTCATGCTCCAAAGTGACCTCAAGTTAGACGAACATGTCAGCTCAACAATCAAGTCTGATTACTTTCAGCTACAAAACATTGCTATGATTCGGGCTTGTTTAGATAGGGACACCACATCTATGTTGGTCCATGCATGTCACCCTGTCTTGACTTAAGTAACTCACTACATGCTGGTCTACCGGCAAGTTCAATGACGTGCTGACAGCTAGTGCAAAACTGTGCAGCTAGGCTTGCCTGTTGTGAGTTTCACAATTACCGCATCACACCACTTCTCGCCGACCAGCACTGGCTCCCAGTCAAGCAACGCATCCGTTTTGTCACTCACTTTTAGGTTCCTTCAGTCTTTGGCTCCAGCCGACCTATCAGATGTACTCCTCCACCAGGCTAAGCATCATACCATCCAACTGTTCGAAATCATACTGTTTACCTGTACCTCGTACGTACATTAAATCCTTTGGAGGCCTTTAGTCCATATGATCCCAAAGCCTGGAATTCACTTGCGACTTGCATTATGACACACCCTGACGTGACCACATTTAAAAAGAAACTAAAAACACGAGTATTCATAACATCATTTAGTGGGTCCCTGTGATTCGTCCTGTATGTGCTTAAGCTAGCAGGGACTGTGCATGCTCCCACTAACCATACTTGCATGCTCACTCTGTGCATGACACCCCTAATCGTGTCATTGTTATAATTTATTGAGCATGCTGCTACTAATCGTTCGATCGCGCTTTTATGCATCAAATGTAAAGTCCCTAGAAAGAGATGGCATTCTCTGAAGGTGCTTCATCAAACGTATTATTATTATTATTAATACAAGTAACTGGATACAGATTAAGTTCTCAGGGTGCAATACAAAGACTTATTATTATTGTCATGAATGTAAACTGTGTCTTTATAAATTCTGACTTGGCGTGACACTCAGAGATCTGACTTCGAGTCCACATGACAGACACAGTGGAGTTCAAAATCGAGGCAAGAACCACTGTAATAGCAGCACCTACCCCACGCTCCTGGTGCTGTTTTTCGTCTTGTCAAGAACCCTCTAGCAATGAGCAGCGCAGCAGCATTCACACCTTACATTTCGTATATTTGGGGTGCAATGGCTTAATGAACAATCAATCGCTTGCAATACAACATTTTTCATGGCCAAATCAAATTTGTTCGTGCACTTACATTAGTGCTGTCACAAAAGTGCACATACTGGTCGATTACTTCATTGCAGAGGCAAAAGCTGTGCAAATCCCAATAATAGCAGTAACGTAAAGGCAGGAGGTGCTCCACAGATGGCTCGGCCTCGTGTGGGGCTCAAGCTCGTGAGATGCAGATCTGAAGCAGGCATAGTAAGTAATGTTGTTGACGAAGGTATGTTCAGCACAGTGGTGCTAGGACTAGCAGAAACAGCTACAAAAGTACAAAGTACAGAAAAAATTCTGCCAACTCATTGGTAACTGAAAAAACAGGGCAGCTGTCCTTAAATCTCGGCGAATACATCGACTCAAACTTATCGGCAACATCCGGTGCTCAGAGAGCAATAACAATAGATAAATAGCCAGGACCTAGATTTTAAACATTGCAACCATTACAGGGAAGGGTTACTGGACTAGATGATAACACTTCTTAAAATGTGAAACTTCAAACTTCACTGGCCACCTAAGGACGGCGCAACAGGTAAGATCTAATAGACAACTCGTGTGACAACGCTGTGAGTACAGAGCTAAATTCTTATGGCCACCGAGGTAGGAAGTTATTCTCTAACCGATTGATTCCACCAACTGCCCATTTATCATTATCTCTCCAAAAAATATTGGAACGATTAGCATAAAGATTGGCAAACACAACACAGGTAATAAAAGCTGTCTTTTGATGTTAAGGTAGCTGTAATGTTGACAAAGGCATTTAGTTGGGTAGAACAATTCCTTCCAGTGCATTCCATTCATTTAGGGTAACCACTGAGTCCTGTGCATGAAAGTATAGATAATAAACTTAGTCTAGAATGTAGCCTCCTGTTTTGGCTGTGAAGTTTTCATGGCCGTCAGACACCAGTCTGCTACTGAGGTCGCTTGTTTTCGTCAGGTCCTCCCAAAGTCATTGACCCCCTCTATATATCCTCGAGTAATATTTCGGTGACGATATTTGGGTAAAAGAATTAACATCGATCTAAACCGATGATCTTGAGCCTAAGCAAAGTGATGGAATATCTTACAGTAATAGAAACCTATCACTGATGATGAACCAACCTAGCACTGATCACATTCACAGGGCTCAACGCCAGACCTGGATGATATTATGTGCAAGTCTGTTTTCGCCAGGATAGACCCCTTCGCTCAAAGCATAGCTGTGCTGATTTACGAGCCTTGTTTACACGGCATTCTTATTGGTTTTTTCAATTTACTGGAGAAGTACACGTATGCCTCTCTCTCTCTCTCTCTCTCTCTCTCTCTCTCTCTCTCTCTCTCTCTCTCTCTCTCTCTGTCTGTCTGTCTGTCTGTCTGTCTGTCTGTCTGTCTCTCTCTCTCTCTCTCTCTCTCTCTCTCTCTCTCTCTCTCTCTCTCTCTCTCTCTCTCTGTCTCTCTCTCTCTCTCTCTGTCTCTCTCTCTCTCTCTCTCTGTCTCTCTCTCTGTCTCTCTCTCTCTCTCTCTGTCTCTCTCTCTCTCCCTGTCTCTGTCTCTCTCTCTCTCTCTCTCTCTCTCTCTCTCTCTCTCTCTCTCTCTCTCTCTCTCTCTCTGTCTCTCTCTCTCTCTCTCTCTCTCTCTCTCTCTCTCTCTCTCTCTCTCTCTGTCTCTCTCTCTCTTTCTCTCTCTCTCTCTCTCTCTCTCTCTCTAGTTGCCGACAACATCGAGCATAATGCTTGCTCTAGGTGGCCAGGTTTCAATTGTAAACACAATCATTCATTCGTGCAGTAACTCATCCAGAATTTAGTCTAGGACCAAGCAAGCAAGTTAAACTTGGGTTTTACTAAGGCTTCGTAGTCCTGTGCTAAATGCACTGGTAAGAATAGACCTGACAGCTGGGTTGGCCGGGACCAGACGTAGCCGGATCGTTCCGGCCACAAGGCGATATTTCTTATATCAGTTCAGTAGCAGGGTAGACTATTTCTGGTCAGTCTGCAGTTGTTAGTTAAAGCTGTTGAATAACTTCACTGGCCTTTGCCTGCTTACAAGGGGGCAACCTGATCGTGAAGTGGAGGATCTTGCTGCTAGGGGAGGACACTGACCGGAAGAGGCTTAGCAACTCGGCATCTCAAAATAGAAATGCAGCAAACAGTGTTGACTTGATTCTTAAACAGCCAGAAGAAAAACAGCAACCAACTGATATCTTAACATTACAAAATATCACACAACCTCAATCAACTTTTTTGCTGAGCTTCAACACAGTACAATTTTATGAAAATGCTGTTCTAGCTAATCAGTCCATGTCCTCTCTTTTCAGCACATGCCAGCAATGTATAAAGAGATCTTTCCGGTCTCATATGGTGCTACATAAGTACTATATATTGGCAACAATTATTAAAATGCATAGCACAACAACGGCTATGATTACCATTCAAGCATTTGGGATATTTAAGCAATCTTGCAGGGAGCCCATTACATGCAAACTACAGAGAGGCAAAAGGTACGCAGCTCATTCTGATAACACTTGCTGGTCATGAAGGATAACCATACACCAAACACAAACAATATCAACATGCACTAACACTCGTACTTACCACACAGCGTTACATTTCGAGAACTTGGACTTTTCACTGTGTTCAAAGAGGAATTGTAGTACGAAAAGCTGGCTGTCATGTTATTAAGTACGAGCAGAACCTGAGCCATATCTCCTTTTGGACGAAGCATTATTGCTATATACAATGGATTGCTTGCATTTATGCTGGCACTCTGGCTGCACTTGGTCGGCTCGACTTCAAATAGGGGAGTGCTAGGTGCCTCAGCAGTAATAGCAGTTATCGAACCATATCTGCCATCCTGATAGCACTTCACATAAGGCGTTCCACTAGGACTCGTAGACGATGGAGGCAGACCCAAAGTTAAAGAAAAGAAGTTAATGTCGGTCGACGAAGTAACCATGTAAGTCACGTTGAAAACCGATCCGTAGACGATGCAGCTTGGGGAAGGACACATTGAGGCCAACTTCTACAAAATTCGATTGCTTAAATGCCATGCTGATTAACAGGTTGACACACGAATGCAATTGAGCAAATGCGATATTGCTACTAAGCGATAGGCATACGCAAACCTTAAGGTAGTCGCATTTGAATGTTTTGGTTCACCCAACATACTGGAGGCCATTATGTCGCTATTTTCTTAGTCTACGGATCGAAACCCAAGCTATAGCTAAGCTGCCCACTGCGCTTAACGACCCAGGTCGTCGGTCCTATTTAGTCAAGCAGCAGGCTATTTTATTAAACACTAACAAGATCTCAGAACGCCAGGCTACATGAATGAGTCAATCCATCAGCCAATTAACGTCAGGTGCATTGCCGAAGCTGCCGAATCAAGCTTGACTGGCATCGACTGAAACTTAACATTTGTTTTCTTAATGCAGAGTGACAACTTTACACTCGTTGGTTCGAAGTAGCAATGGGGTGGGAGATTCATAACGTTAGAGCCAAGCAAGGTACAATCAACAGCTGCATAAGTCTACCAAAACTTAGAAGTGGTCAGAGCGTTGGCCTTTGGAAAAAAAGATTGCTTTGGGCAGATGTATTGGAGCTGGATTGTGCTGCTGCCTGTTCAATCGCAATGACCAGACATCAAGATCGGTATTCCCATCAGAACAAGAAACTCTGCGACAACAGAACAGGTATAACGGTCATGGAAGAGGGAGCAATAAATAAGAGCTTGCAGTTCTGCAGTGGTCAAACGGCTACTTCTTCTGCGGCTCCTACACTGCTTGAGCTTAGCCCAGTCAGAATAGCCAGTCTATCAAACAAAAGCCTGCAGTACTCTGGCTTCTGAAGAGGCCATCAGGTGACGCTCGGTCGGGTGGGTGCAGAGTTCGCCTAGGATAGGACAGGGGTCGGCAAACTTATTGGACTAGGCTTATTTCAGGAGGTCAAAAAGGCACTCTAAGCCCGAAGAAATAAAGTGTGCAAGGCGATTCTTTTTAAACAATGCCAAACATTGGGATCCACAGCTTGGCACGGGCCAAAAACATTAGAAGCTGGGCATGTGGCAGCTGAAGGTAAAAGGAAACGAGAGACGTAAACTTGGACAAGAGAACTTCCGAAGCTTAATCAACTCAAATCAACTCAATCCTTCTGCAGCTCAATCAACTCAAATCGCACATCAGAGGGAGTGTCGTCACAGCAAAAGTCAAGCACATTCTTGAACTGTTTTAAATGAAAATGCACTCAAGTGAAGTGTGAAGAATTCATTACTTAGGTTTGACAGTATACTAATGCATTCATAAGTGTCAATAAGGGCTGCATCACATCGGAAAATTGACACAGTCACCCTTATGCAGCTATTTCTCCCATAGAATAAATAAGCTTTGCTTCAAATGCCCATGCCTGGGCTTCCAAGTTCGTGATGAGCACGGCGTGTCGTCTCAGATTCAGATTAAATTTGCTTGCTTAGATTAAATTTGAGGGCAAAGACATGCTTCAAGATAAGGCCACGACTGAGCCAGCAAGCCTTTAGTGCAGCAAAGCAGATCGCCTCTGCAGCTTTGCACGTGCATGAACATGCAGTGGTTGAGAGGACGAGCAAGCGCTGCCTTTACTAACTTTACTACAACAGACGTTGTGTCCTTCATGCCTGCTGCTTTGCCCACAATGAATCCTGATGGACGATGCAGTGCAACTTGGGTAAGCACAGCCCGAGGAGCTGCAGCAGTGGTCAACGAGCAGCTGCAAAAGTCCCTTGGTAGATGCAAACCATGGCAGGTGCTCTGCCAGTAGCTACACAGAGACAAGCTTCGACAGGTCACTACCATTCAAAGCAGGTAAGAATAATAGTACACTAATACAGCGACCTCAGAGGACTCAATCTCTTTCTAGGCGCTTTATATTTTCTGCAAAGGAAACGCTATCGAATGACGAGTGGTATCGTGCTTGATAAACAACATGAATAACATGGACGGGGTGACATGCACAGAGTCAGCCTGCAAGTGTGGTTAGTTAGTGGCAGCGTGCAACCGTGTCAGCACGCATAAGCATTTAAAGGAGGAATCATAAGGACCCACTAAATGCAGCCATAAATAAGTGTACTTTTAATTTCTTTTTAAATGTGGCCAAGTCAAGGGATGCCGTGATGGAAGTCGGGAGTGACTTCTGGGCTTTGGGAGTATACGAACTAAAGTTACGGTCTCCGAAAGGTTTGAGGTTTGTACGAGGTATTGGTAAACTGTTGGATTCCGAAAAGCTGGTGGTATGATGCTTGGCCTGGTGGGGGTGTAGATCTGAGAGATAGGCTGGAGCCAAAGAATGAAGTAACCTAAAAGTGAGTGACAAAACCTTAAAGTCGTCCGTTGCTTGACTGGTAGCCAGTGCAGGTTGGCGAGAAGTGGTGTGATGTGGCAACTGCGCCGCTCTCGACAGACAAGCCTAGCTGCAGAGTTTTGCACAAGCTGTAAGCACCTGATTGGGCATGCCAGTAGACCAGCAGGCAGTGAGTCACAGTAGTCAAGACATGGGATGTCACAAATGCATGGACCAACTTAGATGCGGTACCCCTATCTAAAGAAGCCCAAACTTTAGCAATTTTATGTAGCTGAAAGTAGGCAGACTTGATTGTGGAGCTGATGCTGTCGTCTCACCAAAGGACAGGGTAGGAAGATACTGAGGACATCTTGGCAAGTTGGCATCGCCTTCAATGGGATGAGGCTGAGAAACTCTTCTATGAGACTACCTCCAGGTCATTCGTGATGTCGCGAACAAAGAAGGTCAGCTGTGCATTGTCCTTGATATCGTCCAAGGCGATGGATACATCGAGTTTTTAACTTGGGAAACATCGAAGACTATAAATTTGTCATTAGCCTCAGATCATGCCCCAGCACCTTTCAAAAAAGCTGTAGTCAGGTAACTTCTCAAGAAAACGACACTAGACCAAGAGAACTTGAGCAACTACCGCCCAGTCTCCATTCTACCATTTCCATCAAAGACACTGGAACGGGTCGTGGGGGACCAGCTGAATTCATATATTGAAACTTCAAACCTTGCTAGTAAGTTCCAGTCTGGCTTTAGAGCTAATCACTCCACAGAGTCAGCGTTGCTAAGGGTGTATAACGACCTACTTAGGATGCAGACATATGTAGAGTGTCTCTGCTTGTTTTGCTCGATCTTTCGGCAGCTTTGGATATTATCCATCACCAAGTTCTTCTAGAGCACCACTCATCTCGCCTGGGCATCACTGACACTGCTCTGCAGTGGTTCAGGTCCTACATCAGTGGGAGACTCCAGAGTATTGATGTGAATGAACAAAGTATATCCCAGGAATCTCTTAAGTGTATGATACCTCAGGGCTTTGTACTCGGTCCCGTTCTGTTCACGGTTTATACTTTCCCTCTTGCCAATGTGCTTGCTAGGCACAATCTAGACTTTCATATCTATGCAGACGACACTCAGTTGTACCTTTGCTTTGATCCCTCCCAGCCTGCCAGCACGTCGAATTCTCTCAACGCCCGTGCTGCATGTATTGACGACATTCGCACAAAGATGGCAGCAAACTTCCTTAAATTGAATGAGATAAAACCAACTAACCGGTAACGTGCAAAAAAAGCCTGATTCAGAAATTGGAAACTTCCAAACTCACAATCGGCTCTGCCAGCATATCACTTGCTGAATCTGCACTAAGTGTAGGTGCCCTGCACCAAAGAGACCTTTCATTTGACGACGAAATCAACTCCACAGTCAAGTTTGCCTACTTTCAGCTACATAACATTGCAAAAATTCGGGCTTGCTTAGACAGGAATACCACATCTAAATTGATCCAAGCATTTGTGACATTCACTCTCGACTTCTGTAACTCACTGCTTGCTGGTCTACCGATCTGTGCAATCAGGTGCTTACAGCTGGTGCAAAACTCTTGCAGCTAGGCTTGTCTGTCGTGAGCATTACCGTTGCCACAAATATATATATATATATATATAATTCATTTATATAGCGCCCCAAGAGAACCTAATCTCTATTCAGGTGCTTCACATATGCCTCAGGGCTCGACCCCACGACCTCAGTCAGACCTTGGTCGGGGCGAGCACCTTAATCGCTAGACCAAACCTAAAATATACCATCTCTAGCCGACATGCACTGGCTCCCAGTAAAGGAATGCATCGACTTAAACGTTTTGTCACTCACTTTAAAGTCTCTTCATGTTTGGCTCCAGCCGAACTATTCGGTCTACTCGACAACTAGGCTAAGCATAGTTTCGCCTAGTTTTCAGAATGTAGTTCTTTAATTATCAGTCCCATATTATGCTAGGCGTCGTACAGCCTGCTTTTCGAAATCTAGTTGTTTAACTATACCTCATACAAATCTTAAATTCTTTGGAGACGCTGCCTTTTTAGTTGGTATGCCTCCTATGGCTGGAACTCACTTCCGCCTTGCCTCAAGACATCTGACTTGACCACATTTAAAAAGAAGCTACATCACATTTATTTATCACAGCATTTTGTGGATCCCAGTGATTCGTCTTTTATGTGCTCAAGTGTACTGACACTATGCTTGCTGCCACTAACCACACTTGCATGCTGACCCTGTGGATGTCACACCTAACCATGTTATTATTGCTGTTTATCGAGCATGCTACCATTAACCATTCGATCATGCTTCATTTACACCAAGCATAAAGTGCTTAGAAAGAGATTGAGTTCTCCCAGGGCGCTTTAACGAATGCATTATTATTATTATCATTATGCAACACAAGCCACATGAATTGCTAACACTGCAGGTCAATAATTCAGGCTCTGGTACCTAGCCAAGATAGCTCACTGGGTAAGGCGATTGCTTTCACGATTTCGGTCCCCAGGTCGCAGGTTCCAAACCTGCAGTGGGCAATCCATTATTACCACTGCAAGCAGTGGTGATAGCCTAAAGGCTTTTCTATCGATAAACAAAAAAGGCTGTTAAATCAGCTAATATCGTTTTGACATCAGAAGTTGCAAAGTAGCAGTGATGCAGGCTACCATCAATCTAGCACTTACCACATTGTGGTGTTTTCTGCGCAGTGCAAGGAAATTATTAGAAAGAGTCAGTTCTCAGAGAAAGCCATACAAATATATGGCTACAATTACTATTATAATTATCATCATCATTATTACCGAAGGGCAAGTTTTTGTGGCTCTCTAAGTGCGACTGTTAAAGCTGAATTTGTCTACCTCATGGCCTAGCTTCAAATAGAAAGCTAAACTGCTATGGGAAACACTACCATCTTCTAGCTTGAAGCCAAAAAATGTCATACCAACCTGTATGTGTAGTATACCAAAAATATTGGCAAGCAAAGCTGGTCTGAGCCTATACCTTATACAAACTACATTGAATTTACTAGCATTGCCAGTCTTAAAAACCCAAGTGCCTGCAAGGTATAAAAAGGTCAACATGGTATTCCTAAAATTATGAAATCTACTGACGACCATCTCACCCATTGGGCCTTGCTGCACACCAAGAGGATTGGTTATTCTTCCTAAGCAAGACTTTTTTATCAGCCATTAAGTAGAACCTATGACATACAGAAACCACTGCTTAATGTGTCATACCTATTAATTATTAATAAGTTCACAACTTGAGCTACGATCAAGCAACAAGCTGTACTGGCAAACAATGTGCTTATTGATCTAGATCTGAGGTGGGGTGCATAATGTGCCATGGGCTACCGGCACTGGCCAACATAATTTCCAATCGCTTTTCGGGATTACCAGCATTTTTCGATTGTGCACCTGTAATTCTACGATGTTCGTATACAAGATGGCCTAGGCTTTAACTAGGATTGCTTGGCGTGATCTATAGTTGTCCTCATATGCTAGGCAATGGATGGTCAGGCCTGATCTTTTATATATTTCTGACATTGAGTAGATTTGGCCTGTTCAAATGTCACAAGTAAACCACAGACCCACCAGGGCGAGGAAGAGCAGCAAGCTTGGTCAGACGACCAAAGTGGTTCACAATGTCAGCTAGTGTGATTTCTGAAGGGACATTTTTGTGCATGCTACTGTATCCACTGTATCCAACCAGTCTGTGGGCTCTCTTTTCAGCTATAATACTTCATATAAAGAAAAACTAATTCATAGTAAATGAACGCCCATATGCTTCCTTACCCTTTGCATTGCGGCTATATGAGTTAACTCTGCGTAGCTGCATCGCTGATGCCTGGTCTCGACCTATACATTTTAAGAGCTTAAATGCTCAGCTGACCAAACCTTCCTTGGTGCAGTGCATTTAATACAAGACTAGTTGCCTTATATATAGCACATTCGCCATGCCCCAAAGTCACTGCTGGTATCAAACACACACATGCACACACACACACAAGCGCACACACACGTGCTAACACACACACACACACACACACACACACACACACACACACACACACACACACATGCACACACACACACACACACACACACACACACACACACACACACACACAAGAAGGCAGCATCCATCAAGACAGTAATGAATTTTTCGGTTGTGACTTGGCTGTATCATACTGGCTTAAAATTTTTTGAATGAGAATGGAATGGGCAAATGTTAAGGCACAGTATTTTCAATAGCTCCATATTTCAAAACATAAATATGACTAACTTGACGACCACATCAGCTCCGAGATCTACATATTTTCAGCTCTATACGCTTACGACATTTGGGCTTGCTAAAAAGAGAATACCACAACCAAGCAGGTTTATGCGCATGTGACCATCGATGTGGAATTCAGTAACTCACTAGTTACAGGTTTTCCTGTACATGCAAACAAGACTAAAGTTGGTGCTCTGCTGCTAGGATTGTCTGTCGTGTAGCAGTGTACGTTGTAACTGCCACATTATGTTACTTCTCACCGACCAGCTCTGGCTTTCCATCAAGCAGCATACAAATCTTCAAGGTTTTGTCACACACTTTAACACACCATAATTCTCGTGACACTTTACACAATGTGCACACCTCAACCGACTCAAGTCGTTTAGCTGTGGCTCTAAACAATCTCAAGATTTTTGCAGACCAAGCCTTTAGTTCGCATGCTCTCAGAATGTGAGACTCACAACTATCTGACACTACGACATCCCTTGACACGATGACATTTAAAAAGTAGCATGAAACCCATCGGAACCTCACAGGATTTGCTGGGTTTAAGTAAATTTTACTGGAAATGCTTACGTGCGCAGACACTATTACTAACCAATCTTAACCAATCAATATGCTATAATTTCGGCACTTGTTAAAGTATCTGGAGAGGGATTTAGCTCTCATCCACCGCCTTACAGATGTCTCATCATTATTCCGACGACTCCTGAAAGTGGAGATAGGCAATATTGGGTGCAGAGGCAGAATGGTGAATGACCAGTAATGCCTTTTTTAAAGGCACGGTAACTTTTAAGGTCATCGAGGCACCAATAAAAAGATCTTTCTAATGGCTTACAACCGTAACT
Source organism: Cristatella mucedo (assembly GCA_009760855.2). NCBI lineage: Eukaryota > Metazoa > Bryozoa > Phylactolaemata > Cristatellidae > Cristatella > Cristatella mucedo. The sequence goes on along the minus strand of WPIO01000237.1, from coordinate 77,394 downwards.
TCTACTTTGAAACAGTGGGATCGCTGTATTTAGCGGTGCACCCTACACAATAGAAAGATGCTTGTGTTAACACACGAACACCAGCAAATGTAGCTGCCAGGTATGCTGTTATTAAAAAGGGGTCTCACTGGTTTCTCAGCATCAGTGAAAGCCGTCAAGACTCTTCTGCCGCCATATCAATTAGGCTTTTGAATCGGCTCATCATTACCCTGTGGCAAGCACGGTCACATACTGCAAAGAACGTTACAAGAATCATAACTATTTCAGCTTTGCTCAAGTAGTGCCAGAGATAGTATTGTTCCGGGCGTTGCAACGTCCGGAAATCGGCATTCGCGAAGCAGTGCACGAGCTTGACGCAAGCCGTCGGCATGAAAGTGGTGCATCTGAAAATGCCGGGGCGGTGCGGCGAACAACGGCGTAAAGACCGCAAACGACCTCTAAGCAGGAAGTGATTCGTACAGGACGAAGTCCAGCTGCCCTTGGCTACTATAGCGACAACGGCGCGATATGCCGGAGCTCAAGTGTGAGAGGAAAACGAACCAACGATACATTGGCTCGTGAAAAAGTTCGGGTACTGATAGCAAAACCTAATGGCAGCCACAGAGTGCCACAATTAAGAAAACGCGAAGCGCTAGATGGAATTGGTAGCAGCCATACGGCCGTTATCGGGCGCTATGCCTCACTTACCCTGGCTGCAAGTTGGAGCGACGAGGGCTACGACGATAAAAATTGTCAATTGCGATGGCATGGTTTCTGCCGGAATCAATCAAGCCAAAACTGGCAAAGTAGAAGTCTGGGTGAACGGCAAGTGCCCGGTACTCAAGCGGTTACCAACACCTTGCGCACTACTTACCGATCCATCCGCAGATCGGACGCTTCCGGTCGGAGGATTTGTACCCAGGCTGGGTTTGGTTGGACCTACGGCACGGCCGGATGTATGCAGTGACGTGAGGTCACCGGGGCTCTTGGGTACGGGAAGTTGGCCAAGTAAGTCGTGGTGTTGGAGGCCTCGCCGAGTTATGCACCTGGATTCGTGCAGGCGTGCTCAAGGGAACGAGTACCCAAGGCCCGAGCGGAGCTGGATAGCTCGCTCGTTGTTGACTTGTTTTTATTCCACTTTCCCCGTGTAGCGTGTTCGTGACCCTCCCCCCCCCGTGTGTTGGCGTCTTTCGGTGGAAGCTTACGACTGTGGTAGTAGTCGACTCAGACTGGCCAGCAGTTACTCAGCCAGCCGGGTTTTGGACGGCGTATGCTCGTACTGTTGGATTCGGAGTCGGTACAACGACAGGACTGCAGAAGCCGACTGACCCCAACTAACACGTTTGTTCGCGCTTGCTGCGTCGTCTTGCGCCCCCGTAGTATACTGTGTATAGGACCCTCCCTGTAGACTTGTTTAGTTGCTCTGTTGTTGTTGGCGCATGCGTTAATATAAAGAGGTTTAACCGGACGGCCGCTCGTCTTACCCTAGCTCGGCGGCATGGCGAGCGGCAGCGTGGCGGAGTATGGCGGGGTTTGGCGGGAAATAGCCTTTGACCCCTGGAACGCGGTTACAGATTAATCAGCAACCGACATACAAAAACCTGATGTTGTATCGGAAGCTGTGAGTATGAGGGCGACACTGTGCGCGGAACTTCGCCGTTGTGGAATTCAATAACTTTATTCAAGAACGCTGCCTATTAAGGATTATGAATACATTACTTTAACAGCGACTTCTTCCTAGATTTTTGGACCGATTTCCCAGATTTGGTCTACTGCGTCACCGTGTGGGCGCAGCCACGCCACTCTGCTTTACCACACCAGAGTACACACCCCGCAGCGCCCGACCAACCGGCGCGCTGCGTACCGGTTAGTTAGGCACTGCACTCGGGCGTTCTAAGCTAAATAAACACAATTTAATTGCAACGAGTCAGCTGCGCTAGTCCTGCAACGAACCACTTCCTGGCCGCGCTCGGCGTGTACGCCATGTATCCCTTCGCTCTCAAGCACATTGTTTCTCTCTTTTCTCTCCTGACACCCTGGGACAGAAAATATGACGGCTCTGAGATCAGTTTATACGCTCGCTCGCTTTTTTGCCTGCGTATGGTATATTACAGCCGTCGTCGTCGTCACCATAACTCGCTTATGGGACGTCGTTCTTCGCAGCTCCGCTATTCGCGCAGGAGCCCCGTACAACCACACGTCACCGCATTTTGGGGGGGCTGTGGTTGGTATGTATGTATGTATGTATTGTTTGCCGGCTCCTGACTTGTGACCTTAGGGTCAAGGGAGCGTAAAGTTCGTATGTATGTATTGTATGCAGGCTCCTCTGATAAGCCACTGGTGAGCTGTTAGAAGCACCACCGAGAGGGGCCGGTGCACAGCTGTGGTCCGCCTGTGATGTGGCATGGACATAAGCCGGTATTCAGCTGGTGGCCAGATGGTGGATTCACCATCAGGGTCGGCCGGTGCACTGCTGTGGTCCGCCTGTGATGTGGCATGGACACAGGCCGGTAACCAGCTGGTGGCCAGATGGTGGATTCACCATCAGGGTCGGCCAGTGCACTGCTGTGGCCCGCCTGTGATGTGGCATGGACACAGGCCGGTAACCAGCTGGTGGCCAGATGGTGGATTCACCATCAGGGTCGGCCGGTGCATGGTTGTGGTCTGCCTGTGATGGGGCATGGACACAGGCCGGTAACCAGCTGGTGGCCAGATGGTGGATTCACCATCAGGGTCGGCCGGTGCATGGTTGTGGTCTGCCTGTGATGTGGCATGGACACAGGCCAGTAACCAGCTGGTGGCCACATGGTGGATTCACCATCAGGGTCGGCCGGTGCACAGTTGTGGTCGATGAGTCATCGGAGTCGACCAGGGGAGGGGAGTCGTGGGAGGGCAGGGGCCGATGGGAGCGGTACGCTCTGGGGCTCCGTGCGTTGGGAATAAACTGTCGGTGTTGGGCATCGGCTGGCTCTCTTCTATGCGACCAAACTAAAAGCTATTTCTCGGCGGGAGTGACTGTGCGGTCCATATTTAGATGAGTCTGAAAGTACAACTGATGGAAGCAAAAATTTCTCAATTCGACGGCAGCGGAGACTTCGCTGAATGGCTGAATCAGTTTCAAAGATTGGCCAAGATGCAAGGAGTCTATGACTTGCAAAATTTCCCTACCACTATTCCTTACACGTGTGGCATATGCGTTCTACGATAGCGTCCCCGAGGCGGCTAAGGAAGACTACGCCACGGTAAGAAAGGTGCTGCTGGCAGCATTCTCGCCGAATCGCTTCGATGCCTACGAGGAATTCGCCTCGCGTCGCCTTGCTGAAGGTGAAAATGTAGATGGCTTTTGGGCGGACTTGAATCGGTTGGCTAGGCTGGTGGCCGGTGATTTTGTCAAATGCGCCTTTATCGCAGGGCTGCCGGAGGCCGCAAAGAGGCACCTCCAAGCCTCATGCAACCTCGCCGAAATGCCTGCGGATGTTCTTGTCGAGAAGGCTCGCGTCATTGTAAAGGCGAGCGTCAGCATTCCGAAGGCGGCAGAAAGTTGCTTCACATCCGGTTCTCGTTCGGTATGGCCTCCCCAGGCACCGACTAACAGAGATGTTGTGTGTTTCCTGTGCAAGGCCATCGGGCACTTAAGCCGTAATCGTCCTTCTAAAGCGGCGCCCCGTGGTAGCGGGAGACATTGCTACGTCTGTGGCAACATTCAACATCTCGCTGCTAACTGCTCGGATCGGGCCATCGTACCAAACTGGCCAAAAAATAAGTAGGGCAGAGCACGCATTACTGTGCCTGTGCTTTCCCCTCCGTTATGGCGCGCCTTCCTTCGGTACGTGTCCTCATCAAAAACTCCGAGGCGTCTGAGCTCGTGGATACTGGGTGCTCGAGGCCGATCATTTCGGCGACGCTTATGGACCCTGCAAGGGTGAGGCGAGCGTGCGAGGAGGTCGTGATGATGAATGGAGCCACGGCTGTCTGCAAGTACAGGTGTGTCGCTACGGCAGCCCTCTGAGGACGAACCATAGTGCTGGACTGCCTTGTGTCAGATGTTCTTCCTGGTTTCGGGTTACTACTCGGTATGGATGCCATTGAACTACTAGGCGGCGTGATTATTGGTCCTTCCGCTGGTCATGTTGAGTTCATGTGCCAAAGGGGAGTTCCAGAGCCAGCACACCGTTCCGAGGCAGCAGTAGTGGCGTCTCCTAGTGTCAAGCCTGCTGTAGCATTGACTGCCGCTGACGTACTGATTGAGGACAAGGACTTTTAAGCAGTATTCCATAAGGGGCGCTGGTCAGTCGAGTGGAAGTGGACGAATCGTTGTGTCGTCCCCCAATTGACGAACCATATCGCTTCATATCATGTCGGAGAGGAAATTCGTGCCGACTACGAAAAGGAGGTGGAAGAGTGGATCAAGGAAGGCTGGTTGCAGCCGTTCGCTAGTCATTGTGGTGCTCTGATCCCTCTAGTGGCCGTCGTACAGGCAAGTAAGGGCAAAGTGAGGCCCGTGATGGACTACCGAAAACTTAATCAATTTATCTCGAGTCACACGGTTGGTGGCGATGTGTGTGGCACTAAGCTCAGAGCGTGTCGACGGCTGGGCGAGAGCGTGAGCATAATTGACCTGCGAAAAGCATACTTGCAGGTGCATGTTGATCCAGCTCTCTGGCAATATCAGGTAGTGGAGTACAAAGGACGTCGGTACTGCCTCACACGAATAGGTTTCGGACTTAATGTCGCCCCGAAAATAATGACCGCGATTCTGACAAAGGTCCTGTCCATGAATGAGAGTGTTCGTACCAGTACCGATTCGTTTGTCGACGATATTGTTGTCAATAACAGCGTCGTCTCGAATGGTGAGGTGATCGACTTGCTGCGAACACTTGGTTTGGAGGCTAAGCCGCCGGAAAGCCTCGCTGGCGGAATGGTCCTTGACCTTCGCGTATGCAGGCCGAAGGAAGGTGAGGAGCTTCGTTGGCGCCGCGACAACGCGGTGAGCACATTGCCCAACGCCCCATCGCGACGCCAGCTGTTATCGTGGTGCAGGCAGCTGATCGAGCATTCCCCAATCGCAGGCTGGCTTTGCCCGGCCTGCAGTTACTTAAAGCGAGACGCTGGCGATGTCGGTTGGGAATCAGTCGATGGTGAAAATATCATAGCCATAGCGAGTGAATTGATGCAGCGATTGCATGCCGACGATCCAGTCTCAGGCATTTGGAATGTGCCGAATCTGGATAGTGGCATTCCTGGTGTGATGCCAGCAGCCTTGCTATCGGCACATGCCTGGATATAGGAGGAAGAATCGTCGAGGATGCCTCCTGGCTGCGAAAAGCTGACGACGTAGCCCACATCAATCTTGCTGAGCTGGAGGCTATCATCAAGGGCCTCAATGTGGCCATTGCTTAGTCATTACGGCAGGTGGAGATCGTGACAGATTCAGCAACTGTTCACGGATGGCTACAGTCACTGCTGGTTGGAGATAAGCCTGTACGAGCCCACGGCATGGGAGAAGCGCTTATCAAACGCAAGCTAGCACTGATAGCCGACACTGTGTCAGAGTGTGGACTGAAGGCTTCCGTAGTCCTGGTGTGATCATCCGACAATAAAGCCGACCAGCTGACCCGCGTCGCTCAGAATTGGATGAGGGCGAATGTAAGCTGTCTCGCTGTTCCAGAGCAGGCGTCTTCGCCGGTGGTCGGCGTCGACCTAAAGAGTTTCCACAGCCTTCACCACTTTGGAGTTGACAGGACACTGTACCTTGCCAGAATGTGCCACCCGAAAGCTACTATCCGGCGAAAGGACATCGAAGCCGTCGTGAAGGCCAGCCCTCGTTGCAAGTCGATCGATCCTGCACTAGTCACATGGAGTCCAGGCGTGCTGAATGTAAGCGAGAATTGGCAGCGCCTGGCCTGCGACGTAATGCATTTCAAGGGCCAAAAACATCTGACCGTGGTGGATTGTGGACCGAGCCGTTTCGCTATTTGGAGGCGAATACCCGACGAGGGAGAAAACTCTTTGGTTCAAAATCTTGACGAATTTTTTTAGGGAACGTGGCCCTCTGCAGCAGCTGCTCATGGATAATGGTTCGAGCTTTCGTTCAACAAATCTTCGCGGTCTTAGCGACCGTTGGGGCCTGGAGCCCATATACCGGTGCGTTTATAAGCCCTCCGGCAACGGCATCGTTGAGCAAAATCACAGGACCATCAAGGGAATGGCGGCTCGCACGGGCAAGGACGTCCTGATGATGATGTATTGGTACAACATCTCGCTAACAGCCGGGTTGCACGAGGAATCGGTGCCCTGCAGAAGGCTGTTCTCCTATGAGTGGAAAAGCCCCCTCTTGAGAGTACAGACAGATCAGGGCCCGAGGACTTCTCAATATGCGGTCGGCCAGTGAGTCTTTGTGAAGTCTGCCGGCGCTCGTTGCACGACCGACTAGCCCGAGGGCACGGTAACCAGTGAGGGCCAGGGCGTGGGAATCGAGATCGACGGTGTGCGTCGCCACGTGTCCGACTTGTGTCTCGTACCAGGGCAGAAAGAGGCGCCCCCTGCACCTGAAGGCGACAGGGCTGAACCAGTACAGCGGCCCAGGTGCGCTGTGAGACTTCCACACCGGTACGACGACTATGTCCTGACCGGATAGGCTTGCTCATCACTGTTTTGTACCTTGCAGCTACATGTGTTGTTGCTGCAAACTTGCGACCTTAATGTCAAGGTAGCGTGTGGTTAGTATGTATGTATGTATTGTATGCCGGCTCCTGACTTGTGACCTTAAGGTCAAGGGAGCGTGTAGTTCGTATGTGTGTATTGTATGCAGGCTCCTCTGATAGGCCACTGGTGAGCTGTTAGAAGCACCACCGAGAGGGGCCGGTGCACAGCTGTGGTCCGCCTGTGATGTGGCATGGACATAGGCCGGTAACCAGCTGGTGGCCAGATGGTGGATTCACCATCAGGGTCGGCCGGTGCACTGCTGTGGTCCGCCTGTGATGTGGCACGGACACAGGCCGGTAACCAGCTGGTGGCCAGATGGTGGATTCACCATCAGGGTCGGCCAGTGCACAGCTGTGGTCCGCCTGTGACGTGGCATGGACACAGGCCGGTAACCAGCTGGTGGCCAGATGGTGGATTCACCATCAGGGTCGGCCGGTGCACAGTTGCGGTCGAGGAATCATCGGAGTCGACCAGGGGACGGGAGTCGTGCGAGGGCAGGGCCTGAGGGGAGCCGTGCACTCTGGGGCTCCGTGCGTTAGTAATAAACTGTCGGTGTTGGGCATCGGCTGGCTCTCTACTGTGCGACCAAACTACAGGGCCGAGCAATGTCTGCAGATCTCAAGAAGGAGAATCTGCTATTACTTTTTGTCTCCTAGTTAGTCCAGCCGACCAATCAAAACACACCGGGCTCATAGCATACCTTGTACATCCTACGGCCACAATTAAAATGGCTTGCGTTCCTCGACTGGACTTATATTGAGACGTTCAGAGCAAGTCATTGGAAACAAAGGAAACGCTGTGAGTAGGTTTATTAAATCCTCCAATAATAAACCCATAAAGGTCCTCACTACTAAGCACTATGCGCTCTTACACTCGTAACGGCGCGCATTACTTAGTACGGCTCACTTTCAGAGCTTTAAAATTAGTTTATTCCGTTTAATTACATTCTTCTCTTACAAGTCAACAGTCACGACTGCAGCGGCGAACTCAACTTCTGCGGGTGATGGCTCGGCGTACTTCCGGGGAAACCCTCCTTCATACCAGCTTTCTGGATTAGAGCACGGGCTGTGTGCAGGACTAAGTTGGCCATTAAATCTGTCTCGTAAAAATCCTTACTAGGAGGAAAGTCGAAGTCGGTCACGAGGAAAGTCGGCCATGTAAACGCAGCTCTACCGGTGGTCAGCGATAAAAGCTGGCGGTCTCAAACCAGCAATGATACGAGTGGGACGCTGTTGTCTTTTCTCATCAAGTCCTAGAGACCCGGAGCATCGGATTAGGATAGCTGAGGCTGGCAATGTTTCTGTGCTAAAGGTTGCACATTTAACAAGGCTGATGGAGAGATTATTTTAGGCTACCCGACTCGCTAGCATGCGGTTGTGCTGGGGCCATTCTGCAAAGCCGAACACTCGCGGATATGACGTGCGTTCCAGCACTGCTGAAACGCGGGCGCCAGCCCTCGATCGACTGGGCGGCTCCGAACGCAGAGTGCGCTACAAGTGGGTCGCCACGACTAAAGAGTGCCCCGGGGTGCAATTCTACCGATCGTTACCGTGCGGGAGGCGAGTTCTTCGACGTGCGCTCGATCAAGTCATAAATCACCTACCGGGGATTTTACCAAACTTTATTCGTGGGGCACAATGTCACTGCACGTCTAGTTCGATGCTATCGCCGCTCTTAGCGGTCGCATCGAGACAAACACGATTACGGGGGAAACAACTCCCCCCCCCTACTTAGGGCGTGTTTGTCTACAAACGACCGAGCACGTGACTGGTGATGTCAGGTCATTCGCCCTGCGGCTTTCGCAGAAGTTGCTGCTACTCCGCTTTTACAAGGCCGACTTTTTTCCGGGCCAACGCCGACTTTCCTCCTAGTTAGAACTTTGACACGACAGATTTAGTCCCGCCTGTAATTTAGTGGTTTATTGCGGGTGTATGGTTTGATCGGTTTACGGGTAACGGAATTATGGTTTAATGAGCGTCGTTTGGTTTGCACACCCCATGCTGTATGAAAATGTTCCTCCTGGTCTTGCCCGATTAGCACCTGCCCCACCTGGAATCTTGCACTCGTTTCAGTCGCGCTCGCTCCAGATGGGGCAGCTGCTAGTCTGAGCTCGCCAGAAGTGGCAATTTTATACAAAACGCATTTGCATTATTCAAAAACGTGGTGAAGTGCCAGAAGGTTATAACGTATTAAAGGATTGTTTACTATTGTATGAAACAAATCATTCCAGGAGGGCAAACTCCCGTTTCATCATTAGCGAGAGTTCGAGGAGACTTGCGTGAAGATTTGCGTGTTTGGTACTCTCGTTTAATTATACATCATTTAAATATCTCAAGAAGTTCTTGGATGTCACTATTAATGAAGGTCAACTGATTAGGTAGTTTAGCAGTACACTTCTAGTAGAAAGGGATCATGTGTATTCAACGAACTGATAAGATTGAGGAACCAAAGTACGTCTTCAGCAATGTTGAAAGAGGCAAGAAAGTATCTAGGAACCCTGCAATAGAATGTAGGTACAGTTGGAGTTGCTTGGTTGTGCAAGCATTATTAAATAATGCCGACGATTGAAAGCAAATGATTGCAGAGATGTCTCGGCAGGAGAAATGTTCAGAAATATAAAGGATTAATTCCTAGTTATCTGATAAAAGCGATAAGTTTGAAGCACAACGGAAATATTATGAAAGAGATCTTAAGTTGCTAGGTGTGCCAAAAAATTTAGTAACCAATTATGATGAAGTAGAAAATGCATCTAGAAATTGCAATAGTGATTTTAGTGATAGAGGATTTATTAGCTGCTGTGTGGCTTGTTCTTATCGTTAAACAAACAGATAAACCTTATCATAATATAAATCAAAGATGTCCGACAAGCACAAGAAGTATGCTAACCAGCGAGACAAAGAAGTTATGCAATTCAATAGCAAAGTAATGTTGTGCCAAATGAGTTTAACGAAGGTGAGATATGAACTGAAATTTGTAAACATTGTCATATCGCTAGGAGTAACGATTACCAGCACTTAAATCCCATCAGTCCTGGAGTTATCTAACGTTGTTCCTGCATTCGCAGCAGTAACTACGATATTGTTATCAACTGATGGCGTCCTTGCTGAAATAGACAAACGCAAAAGAGCAACTTTAGATGCAAATGCAAAGTTTATCTCAAAGGTAACCGATGCTTTGTCTGATGATGTCATAACTAGAAAAGAATTCCATGATATCGTTAAATCACCAGATCAAATAGATACCACTCAAAAGGTTTGATCACTTTTTGATAACTTGCAATTCTTCATTGACAAAACTTCTCTTTATATCGTTCAGGAAATATCTAAGTGGTTAGTCTTTCATTATTATTATTCTAACAATTGTATGTTTTGTCAAGCTCCTTATCGGATCTGTTGCTCTTCTTCTTTTTTCATCTTCACCTTCGCCCGGTTCTAGTAAATATCTAACTGTTGTTCTAAGTTCTAATGACTCTTCTTACTCTCCCACTTTTCTATGGTACTCCTGTTTCTTTTGTTTGACTCTTTCTTTTTTTTATAGATTTTGCCTGTTCTTCTCCTGTTGCTCTAGTAACGTTACTATTCAGGTATTCATTATTCGTAATCTAAAATCTTAGGGAAATTCTCAATCCACTACTTGTTTCTAGTTTGACCTCCGAAATTAAGACTTTCTAATTATTTTTCATACTGAGCAATGAAAGCTCTTTCTGCTATCGTTCTATTCAGTCTATCAACTAATGCAGCACTTTTTTGCTTGTTGCTTCTATCACTCGTGCTCCATTGTTATTCATTTCTTTCTTGAAATATCCTTTGAACTCTGATTCAGGATTTAGTGTTGTCCTTTTCGGCCATTCTCAAGTATCCTTCAAGCAACTATTGCTTGCTTTACTTCCCTCGATAATTTTGTTTTAAGCGCTCTCGACTCTTTATACTTACAAGCAACATCAATCCCTCCTAATGCGTATTTATATCCCGAATCGATAGGCATATGAAGCATATCTCCTTGATGTCTTTCATTAGGCGCTTCTGTGTCAAAGAAACCATGAGGAATTACTTTTGGCCTTGGTTTAAATACCTTGCTTATATCTAAATCCGGGTCATACTTACCTTCCTTTTCCCTCTCTTTTAAAGTTAAGAATGAAATTATATAGAGAATGGAAATATTGTGTTAAGTTTGTACCAGACTTCATCAAAAAAATACCTGGAAACCGATCATCCGAAATGTGAAAAAATAAAACCTAGATCAAAGCTGAAAGATGAATTACAATGTGATCTGTGCGATATCGATTAGACTGAAACATAATTTGACTCCGGCATCCTACAAACAGTACAATGATTATCTAGGTAGATTGCCATTTTGCTAGGAATCAATTTACCAAATCAAAACCAACAACGATTTATGCTCTTGCCAAGAAGCACTCTAAAAAAGTGCTCCAAAATCAATGTCCATCATCGGTGTGGCGAGCATGAAGCAATAACACCCATTGCAAAACTGTTTTCACTAATCAAGGGTAAGTGCAAACAAACAAGCTAAAGGAATTAGTTGTATTACTGATTTATATCTATATTTCACGTGAATACATAGCTGACCAAGAGAATGAATCTTAAATTGCCAAGATTATCAAGAAAGTAATAGTCAGTAGTCAGTTTATTAAAAAATGCGTAATACTTAAAGTCTATACTAGTTCTTACAGTATTTATTGCACGTACTACTCCTGAAACAACAGTAGTATCTGAACTTGGCCGCAGATAAACACAACTAGAATTACCAATAACCATCAAGCTAAGCATTATTAGTGGTGGCGCTGTTTTACTTGTCCACGAATAATTAGCAGAAGTCTGTATATAGAGTTCACAGCCTTTGGACTAAATGACACTTGAATCACTTCCGTTGTTTTTTTACTGTTTGTTAGCATAGCTTTTCGTCGCAGCATCACCAGGATTAACAGGATCAGCAAGATTAATCATCGAATAATTTCCCATGTGAAATGTTGTTGTTGCAAGGCTGCCATATAACACAACATCTCGTTTCGTTCCGCCATAAGTAACACTAAAGTCATCAGACAGACCAGTAGGAGTAGTAGTACTTGATTTTCAATAAGCCGAGGTAATATACAAGCTATTGATATTCAAATCTCCTGTCATCGTATCTCCTGATTTACTAACATAACTGCTAATTTGGGAAACATTAGCAGCATCTGTTGGATTTACTCCAGGTCCAAGATTATTAGCTGTCACATCTTTTAAATCAATAGATCCATTTCCAGTTACTAAATAAGTGATATCAACATAAAGATTTTGTAACAGCATCACTTGGATTGACTGGATCAGCCAGATTCGTCACCATATTTCCATTTGCAGAAAGATCAGACAACAAATAACCATTGAAATTCTTAAAGTAAGCACTAAGATGAATGTAATGTATCTCCGTCTGTAACTCCACAAAGTCATAAAAACCATATGGGTGTTACGCAGGAGAGTTTTGTATAGCGCACTCACAGCCTAAGCAGCTTTCGGTACACTTTGCAATTCGTCTGTATACTTTGCTATTAAAACTTTAGATTTATCTAGCACTTCTCCAACTATTGGAACAATCCTTGCAAACCTACCAGGATTGTCATCTTCCACTACTTGCTGTAGTGATCTCCTAATATTATACTTAATATTAAATCCAGAATTAACTTTCTTAATGAATCTACCACACTTGCGAATCGAGTCAAACTCAAAATCATAACATCTCTCATTCTCAAGCACATAGATAAACAGTGGATATCTCAACGGCCTGTCTATTTCTGCCTCTGTAGGAATTCTTGCATTTCCAGCCGAAACATAATCTTCAGGTACATCTTCACAGTTCAATCCCGGCACCATTATCTCAAATTCACAGTAGAGGCAGTCACATAATTCTAGCATATGTAACACACGCTGGGCATGATACTTTTTTGGTATTTCTCTATCCTTTTTCGCCTGCGCCACAAACGTTTTATTAAAACTAAAGTATTTTCTCCAATTATTTCATCAGGGGAATATTTGTAACAATCTCGACTAAAACAATCATTTGCGTTTCCAAGCTTAGTATTAAATTTAACCTCCAAGAACTTAGCAGCAATCGGCTCAAACATTTACCGAAAAGCATGAGTGAAAATCTTTTTTTAGAGATGTTCGCTTTATATTTTTTTAACTTTCGATTAGCCATTACATCTGTGTCATAGTCGCTCTGATTACTAAATACTATTCCTGCCCCAAGCATATAATATACCTCCAATCCCCCAATGTTCAAGCTCATCGATCTCTTCCATTCTTCCAAACTTTTAACAAAATAAAACTTTTCCATCGTATACCATATATAAAAATTTCATTCAGTAACAATATTGTCATTAATCCACGTTCATTTAATGCAAGTAAATTGGCTTCCATTACCGTTAAAAGATAATCTGCAGTGTTATCACATATCGTCAAGTAATGAAACTTAACATTTGTGCCAACAGGGATTAACTCATTGAACTCCTTAGTAACATCAAGTCTAGTCGTATTCCTGAGTGGCTGATCGTTGTATTGCAAGTCAACTACGTGAATTAGATACAGTGTTAGCCACTTAGGATAAGTAACCCGAACAGGCTCAGTAATTTCTGAATTATGTCAAATTAAGATATTCAGTGGAACATTTTCCGTCCTTAGGATAACTACTTCTAGCTAGGGATGGATACTGGATAAAACCATTAGCCAATACAACAACATTCTTAATGATATCATGATTGTAAGCGCCAGGATTTTGCGTGTAGTCCTTGTATTTGTTAGCGTTTGGTGCCGCAACAATGAGCCACTGAACCTTGCCAATCGTATTTTGGACTGATAGTGATTTTGGCAATTTTTCAAGCCCTGGTTAAAACTGTTTACTGTTGTGTTTTCGTATCGTCTCACTATGTAATTCAGCTTAAGTTCCTTTCCTGGCTCGCTTGAGATTTCTGCCAAGCCCCTTTCAATACTAAGTGCAGGAGTAACACAAGGAACCATTAGTCTGATCTTTGACATAGAAATCCTAAAACCCGTCCAAACTTCGTCTCCATTAGCAACCGCAACTACCCTGGTAGTAATTGCCTTATCAGTATTACCAAAAAGTCCTGTTGCTCCAGTCATTAAAGTGTTGTAGTCAGCACCTCCAAAATACAAAATTTCTAAAGTAAAAGTTATATTGTATAATATTCGATTCGTTTCTGCAGAGAAACCGGCAGCCTAGAAAGAGGCAGCGAAATGCTAAACGTCCCTACAGTATCAGCAAGAGTACTAGTAAGGCTTCTGCGATAAATGAATCAATTATTTGAAGCAGTTGCTCCGGCCGCACTAGGGCTGGTAAAGTTTTCAATACCTGTGTACATATCTTCTGTTGCACTAGCCTCATCCTTTTTCCATAAAGTTGCTGAACTCTCTGTCCTATTGTAGTCATTTGGGTAGGTTAGCAGACCCATTAGAGTTGAAACTGTGCCAGGCACCTCCGGAAAACTATAATATAAATCTTTAACTATAATAGCACTCTTTGAGTAAATGTCAACTATCTCTTGTTTTACTTTTGTCGGTGATGTTTTGAAAGTTGGTTTTCGTAATCACATCACATTTCAAAAGAAATTAAAAACGCAACCTATTTATCGCAGCATTTAGTGGGTCCCGCGATTCAACCTCTATGTGCTTACGCGTGCTGACACTGGGCATGCTGCCACTAACCATACTTACATGTCACCCCTAACCATGTTGTTATTGTTGTTTTATGAGCATGCTGCCACTATGGATTCGATCGCGTTTCCTTTACAGCAAATGCGAAGCCCGTAGAAAGAAACTTAGTTCTCTGAGGGCGCTTTATCAGGTGTGTTAATATTATTACTATTATTGAACTTTCGATTTCGAGTTATTAAAATTCCGGAAGCGCCTTTAACGTCGAGCGCCCATCAGAAACTGACCGATTCGGCATTCGAGCGCTCGCCTCAGTATGCCTTTGTTTACGCGCCAGTAAAGCTTCAATCTATTCTGCACGAAGCCTGACCCTCATGGAGCTGAACAGCCAACTCTTGGCATTATTGACAATGCCTACTGCAAGGTTTCCGTTGGGAGTCACATAGATATTTAGTGCTGTGCCTGCAACTTGAATCTGTCCTTGTAACATTAAGTAAGAATCTGATAGCACATAACACAAGTTCTGCTCTCCAGGTACAATAAATGTTATTAGCTTAGGAGAAATAATCGCGTCTGTTTAGTTTCCACTAGTTGGAAAGAACTCACGGTATTGATAGTTCCTAATTGGGTAAATCGGCAGACTTCGATCACCGAGTTCCAACATTATGTCAATCGGAGCACTAGCCACACTTCTCTTATACAAAGTAAAAATTGGTTTTTACTTTGCATTTACAGACCAGCACCTAGTTTTTTCATTGCTCCCCCATAGCCATGTGGTCTTCCTGTGACTTCGTGTACAAACGTAGGTTCCTTAACTGATTTCTCTTTAATGACTTTCTCAATTTCTCTGTACGCTTTAGGATGTTTTCCTTTCAGTGTCTCAGAGTAATCTTCTACTTCTTTTGGCTCTGCTACAACTTTTTTTTTCTTCTTCCTCTTTGGCTTCATTTCTCAAGCGTGCACGTTTGATTTCAATGTCCATCTCTTTCATCTTGCGGTCATAGTCTTCTTCTTTCTCACGCTTCTCCAGTTCGTATGCAAGCTCTTTCCATCGCTTTTTTTGTCAAGTTTGACGTCAAGTTTGTCATCTTCGTTTCAATGCATATTTCTGATCGACCATTTCTTTCTTTGTTTGAAGTTCAATAAATTTACGTGCTTGATGCGTTTCGACGCCTTTGTTGATGATTTTTACGCCGAGATTAGTCATCCCAGAGATTAAAGGCACAACTTTGCCAATGCCATCTATAAACTTATCAAGGACTCCAGAGCTACTCACCTACTGCCGACTATGGCACATCTTTTTCAGCGGTCCTGAGCTGCTACTTCTATGCTACTCACTACCTCAACTGCTCTCCTAACTCTGCTATGCTTCCCACTTTCCCTTTGTTGCGTGAGACGAAGTCTGTTGGCTACCGAATGCGTACCGAAAGCCGCTTAGGCTGTGAGTGCGCTATACAAAACTCTCTCCTGCGTCACACCCACATGGTCTTTATGACTTTGTGGAGTTACAGACGGAGATACACAACATTACATTTGCCTCCGCTAATATTGCCATGCCCAATTATAGCATAACTTCCCATTCTTCTATACTATCCAGAAATTTCAATTGTGACCATTATATCGGATACAACATTAACGTCATTGCTATTCTGGTCTATTAGTCTAATATTGAAACTGCTTATCGCTTCAATATCTCCTCTCGTTGGCGGATACATAATTTTTGGCAAATGGATGACAACTTTGTCACCAATATTTATATTAGCAATGTCAATGATGAACAGAGATCCACATTGTTTAAGGAATCCTGATTGATATTCTACGTAATTCATCTCAGGATTGACTACCTCGAAGTCAACGCTTATCCATTTTAACCCTTTGTTATCCGGCAAACTCATTTTTTCCACGCTTTGTAAGTACCAGAAGAGTGCATAGCCCTCTCTATTGATGCATAAGACGTTCCACCGGCCTTTGCAGGATTAAACGAACCCTGTTAATAAGAATTAAAGCCTAGTGTGTCGCCGATTGATTCCATAACACCAGAAGAGTTCTTCTTCCTAATAAAATAACACAATCTTCTACAACTTACACTACTATTTTATTATCTGTGTCAACAGTAAACCCCAAGTCTAGGGTCACTTTTTTGAGTTGAGCTCGTATAAGTCAGAGTTTCTGCTTTTCGCGTCTGGCAAAAGCTTAAGTGAGGTATTCCATGTATTTGTTATTCTCGTTGAATCATAATAACCTGGAGGAACACTAATTAAAACAGCATAACTACCTGTCGTTGACCTTTTGTACCAAAGCAAATCATTCGTGCCTTGAACTACATTCAATATTACTTTGTTAGTGTAGACAACTCAACTCTCCTAAGCCCAACCTTGTTAAATCCTTTCTCTTTAAGGATTATTGGTGGACTTGGTGTTTTTTAATCGGAACTACTTGTTTCCGTTAGCCTTATTGGCATTCTTATATATTATACTTCAAAAATTTCTAGTACAACTGTAAATTTCTGTGAACCAAAGTCTACAAATTGTGTATTTTGGTTCGTTATTCAAATCATTATGTCAGAAACTGCTTTATCCGCATGGTACTCAATAGTATCTGGTTCGTATACCATTTATCCCAAGGATACAAACTGTAAACAAAACTCTTAAGCACTTGTGATTCTCCTCCGTTGACGTAACTTAAACCTCATTGCTAAAATAAATTCGGGCTTTTTTAGATAAGGATACCACGTCCAAAATGGTCCATGCATTCGTGACATCCCGTCTCGACTTCTGCAACTCACTGCTTACTGGCCTACCAGCATGTGCGATCAGGCGATTGCAGCTGGTGCCAAACTCTGCAGCTAGGCTTGTCTGTCGTGAGCGTCGCAGTTGCCACGTTACTCCACTTCTCGCCGACCTGCACTGACTACCAGTCAAGTAACGGATTGACTTCAAGGTTTTGTCGCTCACTTTTAGGTCACTTCATTGTTTAGCTCCAGCCTATCTCTCAGATATACTCCCTCCATCAGGCTAAGTATCGTATCACCCATTTTTCGGAATCCAACAGTCTACCAATACCTGGTACAAACCTTAAATCCTTTGGAGACCATGCATTTAGTTCGTATGCTCCCAAAGCCTGGAACTCCCTCTCGACCTGCGTCAGAACATCCCCTGACCTGACCGCATTTAAAAAGAACTTAAAAACACACCTATTTAGGACAGCATTTAGTGGGTCCCTGTCATTCATCCTTCAAGTGCTTATGGGTGCTGACACTGTGCATGCTGCCACTAGCCATATTTGCATGCTGACCCTGTGCATGTCACCCCTAACCATGTTATTCATTTTTTTTATCAAGCATGATATTACTCACCATTTAATTGCATTTACCTTTGCAGCAATTGTAAAGCGCCTAGAGAGACATTGAGTTCTCCGAGGGTGCTTTATCAAGTGCATTATAATTATTATTATTAACCACTTGCAACCAAATTAAAATTCACAACTATCAAGTTAACGTCGGATACAACTACTTCATTTTCATAGATAATCTTTTTTTGGCACAAAAGTTACTTTATCAGTAATACTTAGATAATTTGTACTAAAATTGGGATCTGTTGTGTAAGCAGAACCGGTAAACTGAAGAATACTAGAAACACTAAACTTGTTAGCAAGCAAGAAACGTCCATCCCACTGGTATGTTAACCCACGAGTTAGAAGTTGCTGCATCAATTTGAAATTCAAATTTTTCTGTAGTTGCTCATGATTGAGTTATTGAATTATTTGTTGTGTCAGAAATTTCACTTTTCCCATCATCTGAAACAGCAGAATATATTCCAAGCCCAATCGTTACTGTTTGCTCTGATCGACCAGAAGCTCTATAAACAAAAGTGTTATTGGAATCTGTTATGTTCTTAACTGAATTATTGCCCACACAAGTTTTAAAAAAGATCCTAAACTTCTTGCTCTTTTGCATGGTTGGGTCATTTATTCGGACTCTAACGGGATTTCTCGTTCCAGAAATGTTAAACACGTATCCCTCTCGTTTTGATTGAGACGCTTTTTTATTGCCTCAAGACTTTTCAGCATCTCCTGATAAATTCTCAGAAATTCCGAGACTCGTACATAATAAATTCGTACACCAGTTTAGCAATTTTAGCAATATAGCTCCCAGGTGTCTTTCGCGATTTACCTAGGTAATCTGCAACAGCACCACTAGAGCTACTTACTTACTCCTGTGTTCACAGCAGCAAGTACACGAGTCCACAGTTCAACTTTCTCAAGTACTTCTGCTTCACTCTTAACAATCAAAGGAATCTCCGTTACTCCTGTTCCCTTTTTTCAAAGGCTTGCACTCTTGATATCACACTAACTGGTTCACCACGAAGCCTATTCTTCAATTCTGGTTAATTCTATGTGAAGTCTCTTCGTTTCCAGTTCCTTCGTAATCTTTTACCATTTGCTTAACGCCAGCATGGAACTTTTTTTCCTTGAGGCAAATCTATTATTACGCTATAAGTTTTAACACGAGCAGCCTTTGGAGTACCAGTGCTCTGACTAATATTTAATTTCTGAGCAATTCCCTTCTGAATACCATCGATAGTACGTTTTGTTAGTTAGGGGCGTTAGTTTGCGCAGCATTTACATTTCGGATTGAATTTTGGTACTTCTTTCATTTAACTGAGTCAGAAACTCTGCCAGCGGTTAGTGATACATTCGGCTCTGCTTTCAAGCTTTCAATTGCCCGCTTTGTCTCAATTTGCCTAGCTAGAGCACGCCTAATCTTCTTTAATTTTTCGAGTGCAAAGTTACCAGAGCTATCAGTTGCTCTCTCTAGAGTGCGTTGGTCTAAATGTGCTTTAGCTGTGTCCCTAGCTGTAGTTTCCGCTTGAAGTCTTTGTATTTCTAGCTCATTCTGCAACTCATCAGAATCGCGAAAGTCTTAAAAATCACGCAATTTCTTCTCATAGTCTAGTGCTTCTTGCGCACTTCTACGATACTTCTTGCCAGACTTTGAATAAATCTTTCTGAAGAGAATTTCCAATATCTATTGTTACTTTTCATTAAAAAAGTTATTAACTGTCTGCCCTCACTGTCTACTGACCAAAACTTACCTTCAGACTCTGTAGTTTTTGTAAGATCAATTACACGGTATCCAAACCAGTTTCTAGTGCAAGAATTAACCCAATCGCGAAACTGCTTTCTTTCAATATCTCCCGTTAATGCATCACGAATGTATTCAGTATCGCTTGCATTCTGTTTGAAGATGATTGCCATGTTAATGTTGTTCCTGATTTCATGCCTGGGAATGTTGGTAAATCCCTGAGCAAGATAAAAGAAAAGATGCTTAATCCTTTACGCCTACCTCGTGTAAAGTAAACTAGAATCTTTGTCTAATCTTCCGTCATTAGGTAATCAAGCACAGCAGCACTCTTGCAGTTCTTGTATGAATCAACTTCTGGCAATCGCTCGATTCCATCAACCCTACCATAAACACCAGTTGCTGTTCTGTCAGTCATAGACATTAGACCTTTGTATAACTTTGGATCAAGACTAGAAGCAATTACTGTACAAGTATCGTAGTTTAGCATGCCATAGAAGATCTAATTCATAACCAACTGTAATTTACCAGATCTACTTAGGCCTAGCACTAACGCACGAATTGGCACGCTTGGTAAAGGTTCTTTATGACCTGTTACTTATTCTTGGCCAAAATCAAATGCTTTAACGTTTAGTGACATCTATATAGAAATGGAAGGAAACCTTTACTGCTTAAAGTTTAAAAAGCATACGGACAATCTTCATGAATCTTCATGAAGATTACGCTAAATTCCAAGGTCCAAAAGGTCCTAGAGGTATTTTGAAAGCAATCTGCGGGATATGTGAGAACAAGAAATCCAAGTTCGTTCCACCAAGAACTGAAACAGGCACTGGTGTTCCAACTCATGGCAGACCTAGGGGTCAAGGTGTTCTAACACATAACACAAACCAAGAGAATCTTGTGTGAAGATGAGCAAAGAAGAACAAGAACAAAGCACAAAGAGATCAAAGACAAGAACTAAGTACAAAGCTCTTAGCGAACTAAAATAAGATTAAGTCTTCAGCAATAATAGACGCCGAGCTGCTGGAATACCTTGAAAAGCTTGGGATATCAAACATCATAGGTGTGTTTGCCCGAGATGAACTAGCACTAACAAAACCACGAGAGATCGAGTGGTTCATTTGCAACGCTGGTAATACAGAACCTGCGATCTATCTTTGGATTGCTCGTGGCAAACAAGGAGCAAATTGCTTTTACTCTGATTCTTTTGGTGCTCCTCCCGCTGCCTGAAGTTATTGTATACTTTGGAACAGTGCCTAGTTTCTCGACATTCCAACTGCAAGATTAAAATGAAACTAACTGTGGATCGAGATGCCTCATTTTCCTGAAACTCGTGAGCTTGACAGGCTTAGGAAAAACAATGGAACTGCTCCTAGAATGATTTAAGCAGAAAAAATTACCTATACAGAAACAAAATGGAACTAACTCAAGGCGAACTCAAAAAAGCTATTATTCTTTATGATGCACATGTTATACTTACCAGGGGAAGGCCAGCACAGGTTCACATTGAAGAGAAGGTTTCGAAAGACTCTAAGCCGCATTACAACGCATACATATACATTAATTCTGAGATTTGTCCAATGATTCGAGCAATCTCAAATCAAGCATGCACAAAGCTAGAATATGAAGGCTATGATTTTAGTCAAAGGTCGACGATTGGTGTTCGAATTGACTCTGGAACAAGGTCAGCCCTGTTCTTCAACGAGAAGAATAAGCTTGTTAAGTTTGCAGGACCGGCAGAGTTCATTCAGAATGACTGAAGAAATGCCCTTCCATGAAATAGATCCTATCGATAATGACAAATTAAATAATAGGTTGGTCAATTTGAGAGTGGCAGCAAGTTCTGAGAACAGGTAAAATAGGGAAGGCAAACTAATAACAAGTCTAGTTTTATTGGTGTTGATTGGAATCGTAAAGCGTAAAAATGAAGCTCAAGAGTTCATATAGAAATGCAAAGATACTTCCTAAGACTTTTCAACGGCCCTGTTGCAGCTGCAGAAGCAAGAGATAGGACTGCTATTCAACTCCATTTACAATTCGCACCCCTAAACGTTCAATATTGTTTGACAAAGAATAAAAAGCTTAATATGTACACTGACTTTTAATTATTGCATCTCTTTTTCAATCGGTCTCTCAATTTTAATATCTCTATGAATTTCTTGTTGTGATCTCCCTTCAAAAGCTTAGCTAAAAGCATGGAGTTTTATGCCTAATAATCACAAGTTTTCTTTCCAACCGCACTTGTCTCGACTTTAGTGATTGCCTCCTTTAGCTCGGGGCTATAATCAACTCCTGACTTTTCTACCTAATCCTTGCCTTTATTAATACAATCCAAACCCCCTCATACTTCTGAGATGTCTACTTTTTGTGTCATGTCTATGTAAGTTCTTTTTTAATCAATTTTAAGTTGTGCTTTCACATCTGAAAATGCATTCCTTAATATAGAACTCTGTAACTCTAAATCAGAAAGTCGCTCTTAATGTGTTCTCATTGGAGGAGCCTTTGAAGTATACATCGGGATGTCAATTATCTTTTGTGTGAATCCGCAAACAGTGACAACTATTGACACGGCAGTTCCAACAGCGCCAACAATACTTGCTATAGCTGCAACGAGGGCGGGAATCGCTGGCAAGAGTCATCCACTTCGGACTTCAAGGAAATTCTTGCTCCAAGAATTTGGATCAAGCACAGAGGTATCCCGAGTAATCTCTTCACCAAACACCATACTCAAGAAATGGGATAGATTTTTACGCCAGTCGGAGCTTGCTCTTTCTGCCGCAAGCAGTATCTCATTTACATAAAAGCCTACTTCTAAAGACGAGATCATTCTCTGCAATCCGTCAATCGTTTCAGGAATAGTCTTTCAATTTACATGCCTATACTTACCACTTCCTACATCATCCACGATTTTCCCGATGAGCAAACCAAGAGCCAATATTCCTGCGACTCCTGAAAGGAAGGCACCAAATACTTTTTTAACGGATTACTTTCATCGAAGACAGGACTTTCTGCACAATTCTAGCAATCTTATTTGAAGCTGTCAATGAAAGGTTTGCCGAAAGTTTATGAGCTATTTTTGTAACACCCTTGGAGACAACATCACTTGCAGTATTAACTTCTGATATGATTTTCTTAGCAGTGTCAAAGCCCGACTTCATATCTTCTTCTAATTCTCCCCATTCGTTGTCGACAGCTGAAGCGTTGTTCCAGTCCTAGTAATCAAATCTTTCGTAATCTTGTTCAAAGACGCTTTGTTTAACTCTATTTCTGTACCATGACCAATGTCTTAAAATTTCACTCTGATACTTTGACCAGACATTAATTTTCCCAACTGCTGCTTGCTAAGATTCAAATACATATCTATATATAATAGAATTAATCACAAAAATCAATGACATGCTTTTCTCAGAACACCTGTTGCACATATAGATGTATCAATCAATCTTTCATACGCTGTAAGTTCTGACTTTACTAGGCAAGTAGTGTCTAACATTTCAGGATCATTTGCAACTGTTAGCTCTTTGAGTGCTTTGTTGCCTAAAAGTCTTGGAATCATGAGCTCGCAGCTAAACTGGGCGAACATCAAAGGCATCACTTGTAATTCTGCCAATGGCATTGGCTTTACGAGGCTAATACCTTACAAAATAAAAAAATCAATTATGGATTAGTGAAATCAGTGTCACAATTCTTTGCTGGTGTTTCTAAGGGAAATCTTGACCTAGGAAAGAATGCAATTACGAATGCGAAAGACTTGGGATTAATTTCTAAGCAATATTTTGATGCTGCAAGACAACAGTGTAGTATTACATACCTAAAGGTCACGAGTTTTCCGAGTTGACTGGAACTTAGCAGCTTTGGCATACAAGTTAACGGCACTAGCACAAAAATTTCTTCTGTGCAGCTTACTCCTGCGGATATTCCAATGTTGGACACACAAGGTAACAAAATCGGGTTGGCTACTGCTATTTCAACACTTATGCCTGGGAGTTTAGCAAACTCTGGCTTTGTTTCTAATGTATTGTGGAGCAGCGACAAGACTGGAGTGTTTGCTGAACTAACAATAGCGATTGCATTTATGGCGTTACTGGAGCTTCAATGTTAGTGATTGGAATTTATGGATCTCACAGATGCGTGATTAATAATCTTTTTGTTGATAATTCTTTAAGTTATATCGTTTCTTATTAACATAAAAAATTTCACTCGGGTACACAAGGAAAAGAGCTGCTACGAAGAACTTCATTCGAAGGACGGGTGATATACCTGTGATATACCCTGTGCATCCTGGGGAGGTAGTAAACAGAAAGTACATTGACACTAATTGTGTCACTAAAGTTTCCATAGGAGCTGCAGCTGATGGCGAACTTGATATGAATGGTCACCGAGTGATTGATAGACCTTGCTAATCCTGTCAATCCAAGCGATGCTGCAACGAAAGACTATGCGAATACAAAGTTAGCATTAACAGGAGGAGAAACTAGTGGAGTTCTAACTGTGCACGGATTGATTAGTGTTAGTAGTCCCTTATTCTAGCACCGATATGCCAAACAAATATTATATTGATTCTAACTTCGTTAGAACAACTGAAAGAACTATAAGTAGGCCTCTGGATATGCAGGGGATCGCAATCATGATAACAGCAGATCAGATTAACCCAAATGATGGTGTTAATTTTGTAATGTTATTTAAGTTACCTAAATAGTCAAGCAGAAGGCAACGTAAAAGTAGTAACATTTTCAGTAAGTTTTGCCCCTCCTTCAATTCTGAGTGAACTTAGGAGAGGTAATAGTCCCTAGAGGTATTTTTGCATTATTTGCTAAATATGATGACCTTCTTTCTCCAGCTGAGTCATTTCAAATAATTCCTTTCAGTGGCGCCGCGAGTTTTACTACAAGAAGGATTTTTTATGGAGAATGTGTTTTAAGTGTTGGCAATAAATTAATAGAGAGAATCCAGTTTCGCTGTGGAAACGATCGAATTAATATGTCTAAATATTACTGTTTACATAGCTTTGGAGAGTAATTTTACCGAACAAGTTACTAGACATGAAAGGAACTTCGAACTTTCAGGAAAATAACTAACAAATCTTGGTAGCACTATCGACTCTTTTACGCAGTCGGCTAAACTTTTTCCGTTACTAACTACCAAATAAAAGATTCTGATTCTGTTGTGCAAGGAGGTTTGTCTGCGGGCTCACAAAAATATGTTGGCCTATTAAATCTTATAAATTGAACAGACAGCGAAACGAAGGAATACCTTGACCACAAAGTGGCAAAAGATGGTGACGAAAGAATTGGCGGTTTAAAAGTTGATAGGTTAATTAATGTTGGTGGTTTTCTTGGCTTCAAAAAAGAAAGCTTGTCAAGTAGTTACTTGAGAAACAGACCTTCTGATAACTCTCTCTTTTTAATGGAGTTCTTTCTGTTCCTAGTATAAGTAATGTTGGTAATGTAGATGCTATTTCTCTTTCAAGACTAACTGACGTCCATATTTTTAAACCTACTTACTCTGAATATTTTATACGTGTGAAGAATATTGTTGGGTTGGAAGCAAACACTCAACCAAAAGATGGGTTTTCCTTTAATTTCGGTGATGCAGGATCTTACTACAAAGTTTCTTCGCCAAAAGAAGCTTACCTCTGTCCTTCTACAGTTTTTGATTATGCTGACTTATATAGACTTATTGCTGATATATAACTATTTATCCTGCTCACATGTTATTTGGTCAGACTTTGTTTTTTGATTATTCTTTATGGTATTTATCCTGCTTTTAAACAATTTATCCGATTCAAAATACATAAATATTCTCCTCATAGACGCACAAGAATTTCTCCCCATCTTTCTGAACAAAGCACTTATTCTTGTACACTTGATATTGGAGTACTGCTTCTTGTCGGCTTGGATAGAGATAATACTTATGAGGAAATTTTAATTTTTCGGCTACTTAAACTCTTCAGTCTAACGACTCCTGTACAAATTTCTTCGGTTCGTAAATACTTCCAACAAACCTGAATCTAATGTCTTTTGCAATCTTGCTATTGCTTCTACTTTTTTAGAGTGTGCTTTTGATCTAATGCAACCAATCGTTTCAGTCCTAGGATCCTTCAGGAAATCTTTGAAAATTGAGCCATCGCGAACTTTTGAAAAGATACCAGACATCTTTGAATCTACGCAGGAAATTCTTAGAGCTTTGTAGTCAAACACTAATCTGACAGCATCAGGCAAAGAAGCCCCAATGACTTCAATGCGGCCCATTGGGAACACCCAAATCTTAAAGTTGCTGAACTGCTGACCTTGAGCTTCTGTTAGTCCGTCAGTGCACCTTGTTTCAATCATTTTCTGTACTAAGTAAATATTTTATTGCAGAACTTTGGAAGATGAAGCAGGTGTGGCGGATGAAACCGAAGATGAAGCAGATGTAGCAGATGAATCACCAGAAGATGCAGAAGATGCAGCGCAGCAAGTGCCGCGATAGCAGCGTTTTGCCGTGCACTCGTTCCGTCTGCGATATTTGGCAGAACTGCATAGCATTCGTATTTCACGAAGCCAGAGCAGTCTGGTTTCATTCCTGATACTCCTGAGATAACAGTTGATACAGTTGGAAGTTGGCTGGAAATCCGTGTAGTCTATCCAGAGATTTCCCGGGGGTATCTAGAAGGGCATCAGCTTTGCTTCGGACAGTAGTTTCCAGGTCAAACATAACTTGGGTGATACCTGCGGAAATTACTTTCTTCAGCGTCACACTCATCAAGGTAAAACTTCTTTACTGGAGTGTCTGTCATTACTGAGATGTTTGAATCGAGCTTTTGTGCATCGTAAGCAGTCATCCTCGACTTAACTAGGTAATCGACGTATGCTTTCAGCGCTGTTGCAGATGTTGCAAGACTCGGATCAGTAACTGTTGCGGACATTCCTCATCACACTGATAAAAACAACATGCACACAAAGAAACAAATACTACGATAAGCTACTTACATTGATGTTACGATCTGGACACCTTGTTTGGTCTTTGGTTTCTTCTTCTTGTTTTCAGCTTTGGCTGACATTGCAATTAATTTTCTTTAGCGTTCCATTAGGCTTATCACAAGTGTCACAGATCTCTACTAAGATGTCGAGATAGCGTGTATCGAGATCAGGTATTAGTTTGTCAGAGAATGCTTGACGATTCGATGATCTGCGTTTTTAACCTTTTGCTGAAAAATCTTGAGTGTTAGATCTCGTAATTGATCACAGCTTGCAATTCTAGAAACGTCCATTCTACGTAAGAGTAAAGATTTTTACTCAACTTCTAAATCAGTTTCACTATCAACTACAGAACCAGATTCTGAATAGAAAACATCGTCAGAGTAGTATTATATTTCGCCTTCATAGTCAGCTTCTGATTGTGTTTCTTGATAGGGATCGTAATCCAGATCGTCAGAGTCGGAATCAGTTTCCATTACTAATTCTTCGGATAGCACTTTCTCAGTTGGAAGCTGAGTCTCTAGCACTTGCTTACTACTGTTGAGAAGAATTCTTTGGGCTCATCACGAAGAATGTCTGCCATTTTCTTTTATACTATGATATTTTTTTCTTTCAAATTCAACTTGTCATGTTTCGCATAAGCCGGGATCTTTACCTTCATCAATTGCTTTTTCGATTTTGTAATGTCCGTAAACATAACTTAAGCCGCAATTAAGCCAGTCGCTACATCGCCACAATCAAGCCAATATTGCTTGGAGTCAAATGCAGATAGTGCAAGCTTTTCTAATCCCTGAGTTGTTACATTGTGAAGCTTTCCGAACCATTTTGTGAAAGCATTTATTCAACTTTTTCTCATATCCCGCCATGGTTGTAGGGTCGTTAGCCTTATGCTCAGCCAATATCTTGTTAGCAGTGTTTAAGCAATTACGTATTCATCGTGTTTTAGCTGTCCTTTCTTAACAGTTGTTCCTGGGAAACCTTTAGCTTTATTAAATATGGTTGCTTAACAACTTTAAAGAAAATAACTTTGGTCTCAAAGCGCACATTTCTTCTATAGCTGTACACTTCACCTAACCCTAAAACTTACTAAAAGCTGCTTTTTCAAAACAATCCTTGATGTTTTTGCAATCTTCATGAGTTTATTCGCTTTCTATTTCTAGCAAAGGGAATTTGTGTGTCTGTGAATAACAGTTTTACTTTCTTACCAAACTTGGGAATGAGAACTTCGTAATATAATGTTTGCATGGGAAGTTTTAATAGATCGAGAAAAGCAGAGCCTATAAATAGAGGCTTGTTTAATTTCGTTACTTTCTTGCCGTGCTCAAATGCAATAAGTGTCCTATCGAAGCATCGAAATAATTTCATGCAAGAATCTCTCATTAATTTGTGATAGATTTTCTCGCACTGAGTTAACCATTCTAACATTATCACGCCTTTCTACATCTTCGCCTGTCTTGCCGAATCTGGCACGTGAAGGTTTTGTAAAGACCTCTAGAGAAGTTATCTTCTTTTTTTTCGTACTCAATCTTCTTTTTGGCACAAGCATCTATAAAATGCTTCGACCAAGGTTCCTGATCAAATGTGAATACACGATGAAGTTTCGTGATGCGAATACCATGCCTAGCTAAGAACTCCAGGTATCTTTAGTGAGCAAGGAATTTTTATTTTGGCTTAAAATCACATACTAGCTTGGGTCTTGGGCAAGCACCAGTGTCAAAAGCTTTCTGATAAAGCTGAATAGCTCCTTTCGCTCCGCAATCCTGGCTGTAGCACAAAGAGTCGTTGTGCAACTCGGGCAAATGGTCAGAATAGATAATACCAACTTCCATTAAAACGCCTTGTTTAGCATCTGCTGGTAAGTTGATAAACCTTTCAGAAGTCTAGTTAGAAACTAAATCTTCTTTATCGTTTCCACTAAGCGAATGCCACTGAATAACAGTTGGATAAATAGAATTGATAGCATAAATAGCAGCAACTGCAAGCATTCCAGTACATAATATGTGTTGTCGGCTTAGACTTATCATGGCCAACAACCCTTTCGTTATTTGAGTGTGCACATCTCTTTTTTACTTGGCAAATGCCCCATCGAACTGATCGTTCTTGAATCATGATATGAATTTTTGTCTCCACCTAATAATTTAAATTGAGCACCTGCGTTTCACAAAGCACAAGACCATGCGTAGTGTGGATTGGATAAGTAGTTTTCAGAATCCAGATGAAGCAAAGTGCCTAATCCATTCCAGAACGTCTCACAACAATCAGCAAGTTGTTTTATATCTGCTAGTAGATAGAGGTCGTGATATTCTCCTAGATTCTTCAAGCCAAACGCTTGCACAATTTCCTTTGCAAGCTCACAATCTTCTTCTGTGATGCCCTCGTAGAAATATAGAGACGAACGAAATGCTTCAATTGGAGGTAAAGTCGTTTCTTCAAAGCGAGATAGTGTATCCATGTACTCGCAAGGATAAACACCTTTCCTGAGAATTAAAGGTAAAATATCCTCTGGTTTCATGGATGGATACTTTTTGGTAAATAATTTTTTTGTTACATTGAAATTAGATAAATCTGAAGCCAAAGAAGCAACAATTTCAGAAAATGGAGATGACATGTAATTGTAACTGTCCTTAAACTCTAGCTTGTCTAAACCGAGTATCATGCACTTCTCACTTGTTAGAGCGATTGGTTTTGCTAAAACGTCAAACTTTGACAGTGCTTTTACGACCAAGTGGCAATCATAACCTTTGAAGTTGTGGAAGAGCACTGACATTTTCCAAGCTCCAGTAACAAATCTAGCGACAAAATTACAACTCCTATGTGCAGCGCCACTGAATTTTCCAGGAAATTACAATGGTCTCTAACCTTTGGATCCTCTTCGGTAGTAAACTCTTTAGAGCACATTCAGTACTTCTTGGCTACTTTAAAATTAATCTCTTCATCTTAGGAGAATATCATTTTTGAAGGACCATCCCTCCGATCTGTATCGAACATTATCTTCGTGAAATCATTTACTTTGCTGAACAATGATTCTAATACCGATGAAACACAATCGACAGCTCTATTTCAAAATATATAAATTACTTCTCCCTTCCAGTTAACGATAACATATGCGCCTTTACAGGGAACCTGTAAAGCATCGGCAGTGTCTCTGGTATACTCTTTCTTGTGTGATGAATCATTAACATAAAATTTGTTAAACTCTTATTGTTTTCGCACATAATTAATTCTCGCCAAGAACCACTGTAAAAGACACACAATCCTTCAATGCAAATACGTGAAGTCCTAACACAAAGACATTTGAAATCGGCGTAACAAACGTATGGCGATGAGATAAACCTAGAAAAATCATTAAATTTAAGTGTTGTATTTGTTGGTATTTGATAAGTAGTTGGATGACCGTTTAGGCCATTACAAGCAGCTGGATGTTCACATAATATCTTTTGAGAGAAATCTCGATCGAGACACCGATGACAACGAAATAAAGATTCTCCACACTTGTTAGTGGGACAGAATGCGTTGAACTTAGTAATCAAAATGTAATTATTGGTGCCTTTGCGTATGAAGAGGAGGATTAAAATGTTTACCTGTGATTTCTTTTGGTTTCATCATTGATTTTAACAAAGAAGATCCAGGCTTTTCATGATACTCGAAAATATTTATGCTTACGTTCAGAAGTAGTGCGCCAAGTGATTTTGTGTCTATAACTTTTAACGGCCTTTCGAGAGCCAGAATATAATCTTGTACACTTGCATATGCTGTTTCTAGATGTTTCTTTAAGTCATATATCTTTTGAGCATTTACTTTCCCTAGGATGAAGAAACCTCAACACAAACCGCAAAGCACAATAGTTATCACAGTTTTGAACATTAATGCAACACTTTTTATTGAATATTGTTTTTAGTGATGGGATGTAACTAGAACCTTTCCCTAGCACAACGCTGGCAATTTCAAAGATAACTGAAGATATTTCATCGATAATCCAACCAAATCCGATGCAAATTTCTGAATATATATCCATAACTTCTCTAGGCATTGCAATCTGCTTTTCAACTACTGTTTGATAGGATTCTCTATGAATAACAATAGCTGATGGGCAAGACACAAAGCGCACATCTCTCATTTCAGTAGATGGATTTGACGTATGAATCTTTGATGAAGTGTAGAGCCTGAATGAACTAAACTTTGATGGAACTTTGCATAATTCAGCAGCATAAGAATCAACAACTTCTCTAAACAAATCATCTATTAATATACCGTCAATGAATAGTCTTTTTCGTAGGGACCCACTAATGCTGACATAAATAGGTGTTTTTAATTTTTTTTAATGTGGTCAAGCCATAGATGTCTTGATGCAATTCATAAGTGAGTTATGGGCTTTGGGAGCATAGGAACTAACTGCACGGTTACCAAAGGATCTGAGGTTTTTAAGAGGTATAGGTAAATAGTTGGTGAAGATTTTTTCTATTGGGAACTGTGACTGACTTGATTTCACTTGTTTTGCTTGAACCTTTCTTGGAAGGAATCTTTCTATAACATGACAAGAAATGTATTAAATTGAAAGTTAGTCATCACAAAGATTACCCATGACCGATTCAAAGTCATTATGAAACGTTTGCATGAGTAAAAACAATTCTAAACAACACATGCCGCAATCCGTTTCATCGTACTATGCAACTTCCATGTAGAAAAGTTTGGCAGTCCATCAAAATATCTCTCGACTTCAGGTATAGGTAGCGCTCCAGAAGAATCGAAATTTAAGTAATCTTTGGAATTCGCTTGCACAGCAATCTACTGGTATATCGCATCACTACAATCACCCGTATTACATATACAGCATTCGTTGGGTCTCTTTCTCATTTTTACTAGCTCATCTCTAGCAAACACACCTCTGAAGTTTTTTGTCTCTAATTCTTGACCATAGTTTCTAATCCTCACGTCGACTAAAGGTCTAGTACTCAGTTTTAAATAAATTCTTAAAGCTGTGTGGTGAACTCAACGAACTCTTTAAAACCATCTTCAGATTTCTTTCCATAATGTCAACGCGATCCTGCTCTCTGACTCCATGACTCCAACCTGCACCTTGTTTAGTTTCCGTAACGCTAAGTCTGTTCATCGTATCATTAAGCATCGTCTCATATAAACATCGCTCTCTGATTCGCCTTTCCTTCTCAAGAAATCTCTTAAGCTATTTTCATACCTTGAGTTTCTTTTAAAATAACCTGCGCTTTGCATCTGAGAGTCGTAAATTAAGTTTTCTTAGATCCACATGTCATGCATTTACTATGAGCATGCCTAGAAAGAGATTAAGTTCTCTGAGGGCGCTTTATCAAGTGTATTGTTACTTTTATTATGCCAAGAGCTCCTTGCGGAGTAGGAACCTCTAGGTAATGCTCGCCAACGGTTTCAGTCTGCTTCTGACACTTGACCCAATTTATATTCTCCTATATAATTAGTTAAATGTATATAGAACATGATTGCGAAAGTTAGACCTACAGTATTTGGGTAGGATTCTATAATGGGGCACTTGGATCCTCTACCTAGCGTTCCTATACACGTTCTTGTTATGGGTCAATCTGGATGCGGAAAATGCAACTTTTGTGCAACTAGATATTCCTTCCCAACAAAGATGGAAAGCTTCATTTGAATTACGATAAATTTTACAACTGCGCCAACAGTATATATATCAGGATTTGTACACAGGAATCAGGCAGATGACGGATAAGAAAGCCAAAGGCAGGTTCAAGTGGATTTACGGAATCAAAAACTTGCATAGGGTTGACAGCTTTCCTAAATTGAATGAAAGCGTGGTCATCTTGGATAATTTGATGACTAAAGATCAAACTTCTATTCTAGAATACTTTACGAGAGGCAGACACAAAAAGTTAATCACGGTTTACCTGTCGTGGGTTTACAGGAATACTCTGAAGAGAAATCAGAAATAATGCAAATCTCATCATCGTGTTAAAGCTTAACGAGAGGGATATCGAATACATACGCGAGACGTTTTGAGAATGAACTAAAGATGCAATCTCTAAAAGATGAAATCGAACGAGGAAATGCTTCTGAAGCATCTTAAGACAAACGGGCTATGGAGATGGCTAGTAGGTATCGCACTTTGGATATAAGCGATTTGTCCGATGTAGAGTTGCGTCGATTAGCCACTATCAAACCTTCCCTTGCAGCTAGAGCTCCTAAGATTGAAGCTCCAAGTGTAGACATCAGCAGCAGAATGTTGATGAAGATCACTCGGAAAGTGAAAGATGCGGATTTAGAAGCAGCTCAAAATATAATTAACACTTCTATAACAAACGCAGCCCGTGAAGAAACGAGAAACATGCTGATGGAGTTTAGAGAAAACATCGCTTAAGTTCACGAAGTCAATCCTAGAACAGGCACTCCTAAAGTAAAGTCGACAGCAACCGTCAGAGAAATTGAACTGTTGGATAACTTGCCTTCTGAAAAACTGAAAAGCGGAGTAAGGCATTTGGGAAATAACTATAAAAGCACTAGAGATATCTCCTACATTAGAAAAGCGTATTCAGACTTGAGCGACTCTAAAGATGAGAAAAATAGAGAACTCGCCAATAGAATCGGTTCCATCAATTTACCTTCAAGCCATTTGCAGTACCCTGGAAGCAGTCTTTCGAATCGATTGTCTTGGTCTCACCCGAAAACAAGCTACCGATAGTGGCAGTAGTCTATCGCCCACCAGGTACCAAATCCTCCTTTATCTCAAGATTTATCCGACTTCCTTTTGATTCTGTGTGCAAGAAATCAGTCCTTCCATTCTCGTTATGAGTGATTTCAACGTTCACTTTGATAACTTATCTGACGCCTTCAGTACTGAATTTCGTGCATTGGCTGACTCATTTTCTCTTGTGGCTCATGTGCATGGCCCTACTCACATCAGGGGTCACACACTCGACCAAATTTTCTCATTCAACTGCACGTTATCATCACCAATTATTACCAAATCCTGCTTACCTGACTAAATGCAGATCCCATTCAATCAACAGTGTGTGCCCGCCTCCTCCTCTAAAATAACCTGTGAATCGCAAAACCTCAAGACATTTGACATCGATGCTGTCCGTGCGAGAATATCTGCTTCGCCTCTGCTGCTCAGTACCCTCTCCGATCTGTCAACATTTGTAGATAGCAACAACACGACACTAGCTGACACGCTCGACTAGTTTGCACATCAGACTAAGCGCACTGTGCGCCCTCGCTCACACGGCCTATGGTTTACCACTGACATTAAACTTCCTATGTCTACTAAGCGAAAGCTTGAAAAAGCAAACAACATATCACAACTGACTGTCCATTGACAGGCATCCAAGGACTACTGTAGGTCGTACCAATCGATCTAACAAAGGCCAAGTCTAGCTTCTATAAAAAAAAAACATTGTTGAATCACAGATGCACAATCCAAAAATGCTGATGTCAACGGTCAACTATCTCCTCCACCGCTCCCAGATTAGCTTCTTACCTGATGATCCTTGTGATGATCTAGCCGATCGCACCTCTCGCTTCTTTGTCCAGAAGACAGACAAGATCAGGGAGTCCATCCCTGCGATGACAGCATCCACCCTAGAATGCTGTCCCCCGATTCCTGGCTGTACCTGAATGTCTACATATAAGCAGGTCACTAGTGATCTCGTCCTGAAGTTCATATCCCAATTAAAGTAGACAACAAGTCCTTTGGACCCTATTCCCACTGTCCTGCTCCTTGGTTGCTTTGATCTGCTGCTGCCATGCATAACTAATATCATTAATATTGCATTAGCCTCATGTCATGTCCCAGCACCTTTCAAAAAAGCTGTCAACAGGCCACTTCTCAAGAAAGCGACACTAGACCAAGATAACTTGGGCAACTACCGCACAGTCTCCCTTCTACCATTCCTATCAAAGACACTGGAACGGGTCGTGGCGGATCAGCTGAACTCGTATATCAAAACCGCACACCTTGCTAGTAAGTTCCAGTCTGGCTTTAGAGCTAATCACTCCACAGAGTCAGCATTGCTTAGGGTATACAACGACCTACTTAGGAATGCAGACATGGGTAGAGTGTCTCTTCTTGTTTTGCTCGATCTTTCGGCAGCTTTTGACACCATCGATCACAAAGTTCTTC
Organism: Cristatella mucedo; assembly: GCA_009760855.2. Classification (NCBI taxonomy): domain Eukaryota; kingdom Metazoa; phylum Bryozoa; class Phylactolaemata; family Cristatellidae; genus Cristatella; species Cristatella mucedo. Next base: position 42,885 of record WPIO01000237.1, on the reverse strand, counting down.
TAGAGCGCCTCTCATCTCGCCTGGGCATCACTGGCACTGCTCTGCAGTGGTTCAGGTCTTATCTCAGTGGGAGACTCCAGAGTATTGACGTGAATAGACAAAGATCATCTGAAGTACCTCTGAAATATGGAGTACCTCAGGGCTCTGTGCTAGGTCCGGTTCTTTTCACGGTTTATACTCTCCCTCTTGCTGATGTGATTGCCAAGCACAATCTAGGCTTTCACTTCTATGCGGATGACACTCAGTTGTACCTTTGCTTTGATCCCTCCCAGCCCTCGAGCACATCAAATTCTCTAAACTCACTTGCTGCATGCATTGATGACATCCGCACATGGATGGCAGCCAATTTTCTTTAACTAGGTGATGATAAAGCTAACTTATTAGTTATGGGCAAACCAAGTGTGATTCGGAAATTGGAAAGGCTGACACTCAAAATTGGCTCTGCCAGCATATCTCCTGCCGAATCAGCTCGAAATCTAGGTGTCATGTTCCAAGGTGACCTCTTCTTTGACAACCACCTCAGCTCCACAATCAAGCCTGCCTACTTTCAGATACATAGCAACGCTAAAATTCGGGGTTGTTTAGATAAGGATACGACGTCTAAGTTGGTACATGCATTTGTGACATCCCGTCTTGACTTCTGCAACTCACTGCTTGCTGGCTTGCCGGCGTGTGCAATCATGAGCTTCCTATAGCTGTTGCAAAGCTCAGAATGAGGATGTATATATATATAAATATATAATGAGGATCAATATGGAGAGGAAAAAAGTACGTCATTTAAGCGCGCTTTGAGCTAATGGAAGAACGATCCTTGGAGCAGGAGCTTTCGATACAGTATTTTGAGGGCTTAGAAAGGAGTTGAATTTACTAAAGAACGCGGAAAGGAAATTCCCGGCGGAGTAAAAAAAAAAACAGTCGACGCTGTTACTGCAATCGCGAATCAGGTTAAAGATCATAAAGATGCGAGGGATATAAAAGAAACTCAAAAAATATTGGAGGCTGCAAAATTTAAGAAGGAAGAGGATAATCAATAGCGAAAAGAGGAAGAACGACTGATGAACTGATGAACTGAACTGATGAAGATAAAGATAAATAAAGTGAAAGACGTATCAGAAGAAGAGAATGATGATGAAGAGTGTGAATACAAGAAGAAGAAACTGAGAGACAAAGAGAAGAAGCGGATTATGAAAAAAGATCAAGAAGTAGCGGATCATGTGTAGTATAAAGACTTGGGAAGATCGATGACGAGCATGGCAAAGAGAGAACAAGAAATGGTACTTAAAGAAAGTGAAAGTAGTGGGATTTAACCACCTCCATATACAACTTCTTCTCCAGTAATAGAAAAAGGTGGCGCTCCCATAACTGAAATCGGTGGTGTTTTATACATAGGAAAAAGAAGAAGAATATTTCAGGTACTATTGTTTATGGATACTGGATTTTGATTTAGATAAGATATTCAACCTGGCGGAAAAAGAGCTTCTTCCAGCACCTATATATGGCATTCAGAATTATGAGTATCCTCATGCCGATGGAACTCGAGAAACTGCTATCGCTCCTGGAATTTCTGTTATATTCTTCGCAGAAGCAAGGAATACGGATTACTTTGTGCTGTCAGATGCTAACCTATTGACTGAGGAAAGAATTTATAACTGTGGAGAGGTGCTCGAGCTCAATCAGCTGGAACACCTGCTAGCTACTTCAAATTTTTGTCGCTCACTTTTAGGTCACTTCATTCTTTGGCTCCAGCTTATCTCTCAGATCTACTCACCCACCAGGCCAAGCATCGTACCATCCGATTTTCGGAATCCAACAGTTTACCAAGTGCAAACCTCTAATCCTTTAAAGACCGTGCATTTAGCTCGTATGCTCCCAAAGCTTGGAACTCACTCCCGGCTTGCGTCAGAACATCCCCTGACTTGACCACACTTAAAGAGAACTTACAAACGCACCTATTTAGGACAGCGTTAGTGGGTCCTTGCGATTAGTCCTTCATGTGCTTATGCGTGCTGACAGTGTGCATGCTGCCACTAACCACATTTGCATGATGACCCTGTGCGTGTCACCCCTATCCATGTTATTGATGTTGTTTATCAAGCATGATATTACTCACCATTCAATTGCGTTTCCCTTTGCAGCAAACGTAAAGTGCCTAGAAAGAGATTGAGTTCTCTGAGGGCGGTTTATCAAGTGCATTATTAATTTTATTTTTTGTTATTATAGAGATGCTAATCCAGCTAATGCTAATCCAGCCGACGTTAATCGTACGCTAGTCCAGGCAATGGAGATGCAGCCTTTGTAAATAATGGAGCTGCATGGCTTTTCGATGCAATGCAATGGTTAATTGGAGGACTTGGAAGTTGAAAATTATAATTATGAATATAGAAATAATGAATGAATAATAATGAATATGGCTGTAACTTCTACAATTATTGGTACAGTCTTGTATCCTAATGACTATAATAGGGGAGAAGGTCTTAGTTCATTTTGAAGAAAGGGTGAAGGTGTTTCCGACAGACATTACTTTTTAGCTAATGCTGCAGTAGCTTATGATACTAATTCTGCTTTCGCTGATGCTGCTACTGCACCAAATGCTGGGTGGGCGATGAGAAAGCCCTAGAAACTCAAGCTCAACCGAATGGATTCTTCAGTAGAGTCCTGCCTTTACATGGAATCTTTGTATTCTGTGCAGGCATGCATAAGATCCTTTATAACACGAACATGGAACTCATGCTAAAATGAGGAGCACTTAGAGATGTGAATGCGCTGCACTTTGTAACTGCCGCAGCCGCTGCTCCTACTGCAAACACAGCCAGCGGTGCTAGAGTACTCCTAGAGAAGCTTCGGCTGACTATTCCTAAAGTTAAGCCTAGCATTTCGAGACAAAGATCGCTCATCGACAAAACGCGAGAGGCGAATGGGGGGGACTAAACTCATTTGCAGGAATGGGAGGCATAGAAGCTTACCTAGCATTTAAAGTTACACAGTTCAACCTGGAGGCGGAAGCCAATAGCCCGAATTGATGCACATAGCTTTCCTCAAGCTTAGTGCTCTATGACCTACATGGATGTCACTCAGCTTAGGAAACGGTTCTTAGGTGTGAGCGAAAACTTTGCTGAAACTGGAATCGCTCTTTCTTATTACGCTGATTTGTATCCATTCCACGTCGTTGATCTAAGATTCAACAAGTAATCTCTGAGGAACACGAACAATCTTGATGTCACTATTAAGTTGAAAACCACATCAACTGCTAATGAATAGAGTTCACAGCATTGTGATTTCTGAAACTGAGCTCGATCTCATCGTCAACGCTGATGGTGCTGCTTTCAGGGCATTGAAACCACCAGCATTTCTAACTCCTATCGATTAATTTAAATCACGTTATATTGTAAATTAATATAGCAAGAAAGTGATGAGTGGTTAGAGTTTATGCGATTAAACATTGGCGGTTCGGAAGTCCATTCGATATTAGGTAACGATGGGTCTTACAAATGCAAAAGCTCATGAAAAACTAATCAAAAAATTATATTTAGAAAAGTTAATAAATACATAAACAATAAAATCTAGAATTAAGAGCACCCATAATTTTTTTTAATTTGAACCGATGTGTGCAAAGCTGCCAGAAATTAAATTTAAAAGCGACATAACTAACGCTAATGACTGCTTCTCTATAGATGGTTGCAATCGCTATAGTATCGATGGAATGAATCACGATGGAGCCTAAAAAACTTATAGAATATAATGTCTGTGGTCTAGACACCTCATCAAAGGCAAGATTCCCCCTCAATATGAAGCGCAATGTTTACTAGGATTGTGCGTGTTAGATATGCAAGAATGTTTGTTATACAATTTTCAGATATGCGTTCCCGGCTTAAATTGTTTTGATAAACCTTAAGATTATATTGCCGCTGGAAAAGTTAGAATAATCACAGTAGAAGTCATTGATATGCCCATTAGTAAATCCTTATTTTTGTACCTCCTCAATAAAGAGATAAGTTACGATTTTGAGTTTAGTCTAATATCAGATCATGGAAGATTCAACAATAAGAAAGGATAGGGGCTTGATATTGACTCTTACGTTAGAAAATGTTCATACAAAACGTTAGGGAAACAGATGAAGATATATTTAAAAGATTAGTTCCGTTAGTCACAGAAGTAGTAAACAAAGCTAAAGTTAAAATTTAAAATATAGAATGCTCAGGAAAGGATATTATATCGCTAGAGCCTGCATAATTATTTATACAGACTTATATAAATATGACTAGAAACAAAGTTGTGAATTTTACAGACCCGGTAAATTCTGGAGATGCGGTGAACAAAGCTTATGCAGATAAGAACTTTCCAAGACTATCCATCACGAGCACCGCATCCACAGTCGATTGCTCTGGTAAAAGATTGATCAAAGTTGGAGCTGCCGTTAATGCTAACGATTTAATTGTTAAAAGTCAGCTTGACTGCAAAGTTTATAAGGCCGGCGATACGATGACTGAAGATTTGAATATGGAGGATTTGCTATAACTTCTTATTACTGGACTTCTAGTAATACTAATCCTACCACTCTGGATGATAACTTGTGTGCTACCTCTGGAGATGTGAAACGTGATCTTTGCCTGTTGGTTATGACTTAAACATGGGTAAAAACAAGATAACCAACGTGATGACTTCCACCAATCCAGCAGACGCCTGCCGTAAATCCTTCGCTGACACAGCCAACGGTAGAAAAGTTAGCAAAGTGGGAGTACAGTAAGTGATGTACGTCACTGTTTGGTGAAATACCTTTTTCTACGGCTTATACTTGGGACGACCATCGATAAACCTCCTATAATAATTATCTCCATACACGTTGTTGGATGTTACACTTACATTCCTTTCTCTCAAAACCTGAAAAGCACGTTACCAGCTCGAGATGTCAGGATAACTACTTTCAATGGATGGTGGAGATATCAAGCTGCTTTCACTAGAATTTCTGCTGGTTTTAAAGTAATTACTAACAGTATCGACACAAACGTCAATCTTCTAGTCAGTTATGTAGCTACATGAATAAAGTAAGTGAAATATTAAAAACGATAACTCTCTGAGTGGTGTGACATTCGTTTTATATCTATGTGTATTGAAGATCATGATCATTGATTCGACTATCTTGTGAAACAGATCCGAGCATGTATGCTTTATAGATGGTTTACATTAAAAATTGGTTCCAAATATCTTTCTAGACTTGAAATTTGTACATCCCCCGACCAATGAATGCATGCTTGCACATTCGTTTTACCTGTAAAAATAACTGAGATGTTTTCGAATACGTCTTACAAACCAGCCATAACATTCATGCACACTTTACCATCGCTAGCAAAGTCAGTTTCGTTCGCATCCGTGTCGAAGTATGCGTAAATGAACTTGGAGTGTCTTGAGATTGGAGATTTACATCGAATGCAAATTAATTCTGGGGTTTCAGCGTTATATAGTTAATAGATGTCTCGAGATTTTAGCTCTACTTTACATGAATCTCAAATCAAAGTCATATATTAATTACAATTAATGTCTTTTAAACATTAAATGAAAGAAAAGGGGATGGGAAATATGGTGAGAATGCCGAAATATGTCAGGTATTCAAGAGTAGATCTAGAAATATTCCTAGCGGTTTCTTTGATTGCCACCATATCCAACGATCAGCATCAAGCGGGTACTCTACCTACCCAACAATCGAGGTTTTGAGTGTGCATAGTGCGTTATAGATGTAGCGAGCAGGTATAAAAATACCAGAGCTTTAAAAACGAAGACTGCTAAAGATGTGAGCAAAGCTATAAAAAGCATCTACTCTAGAAGTAAACTCAAGTAGACAAGGGAAATGACTGTTGATCCTGCATCAGAGTTAAAAGGAGAATTTTAAAAAGAAATTGGAAAACATAAGGTGATGATTAGAGATGCCGTTACAAAGAAGAACGCAGCAATGGTTGAGAGAATGGTTAGAACTGTTGCTGCAAGGTTATTCATATATCAGTATGAAAAAGAGTTGGAAGCAGGAAATGGTGAAAGAAACCGAGTATGTTGAGAACTCGCCAACGGTGATAGATTACCTGAACAATAGCGAGAGTGCTATGATTGATAAGAAACCTGCAGACACGATAAAAAATAAGAAATTGAAGATAAACAAACCAAGATATAAAAGTGAGGAACCATAAAGAACTACTGTTAGACACTTGCTTGAAGATGGAGAGGGGAAAGCGAGAAAAGAAGAGAAATTCATCACTGACTGACTGATCACTGACGCAAATTATCCGTTGACTTCATACGATTGTGAGGATTATGTTTATGCGAGGTCAGAAAATAAGATATTGGGTAAATGACGCTAAGAGAAGTTTTGTAAGTGAAGAGCTAAATGTCCTCAATAGTGCTTAGTCTACCTGAACTAATTCCACCAAAGATCATCTCCTGAAACTCCTCTTGAGTAACCATATCGTCTGATAACACATTGATCACCTTCACAGATAGCTTACATCTTTGGTTAGTTTTATGTGCTTTCGTATCTATCTCTGTGAAATAATGCTATTCGCTGAACCTATGAGACAAGCAACACCTGCTAAAGCTGTGGAAATGTGATTGATATCCTTAATTTTAGCCATGTAAGAACTGATAATAGCTGTAAGAATACCTTTAACAATGATTAAGAATTGAAATATTTAGGAAACTACCGTATTTTCTTTTCAATCAAGCTCTTATCTTATCGCTTTCAGCTGTAAGGCAATTGTATTTTTCTTAGCTAAATCTTCTCTAAGGCTAGCCATCTCTCTATTCATCATACTTTGGCTACTAACTGAAAATGAATTGAGAGAAAAGTCAAAAGACACAGAAGAAAACGTCCTCGGTATAACTATTAAGTGGCATTTCTTCTATATCACGAATAAAACTATAACACTTGATGGAAACTTGGGCTTGTAATCTAGAGAATTAATGACCCACTGTAAGCTTGTAATCGGCTTTAGAGTCATACAAAATAGCTTCTAAGCGCATATCTGGTGGATTTACTTCATAGGAATAGCCGTTACCAACTATATAAATGATAATAATAACGCACTTGATAAAGCGCCCCCAGAAAACTCAATCTCTTTCTAGGCGCTTTTAACTATAAAATAATCGTGTTGAGGGTTTAGAGATAGTCTACTGATGGTCATAATAATGAAAAAGATTTCTAGATAATCTTTTTCCATAATGCAAGGTAAGAGGTAACTTTTGATGGGTGGTGACAAATCAAAATGTCTTCTAACATGCTTGCTGGCATCTTGAACAGTTTCATCTCAATCCATTTTTCTATGTAAGAACGGAAAAAGTTTGCTAAAATGATTTTAAATTTAAGTGTATCGATGTCATCATTAAGTCTATCAATTTTATAATACCATTCATTATTCATATCATGCAGCCACAACGATCCCACATGTGATCGCATTGATAATTATTAAGAATTTCTCTAACGTGATTCATTTTATCCTCTCTAACTTTAATTTCTTCTAGTTCTCTTTCTTAGCTCTATTATTCTCATTTTGCTCAGCAGCTAAGTTTTTTAGAGCATTCATTTCTTCCTCTCTCGTCTTAGACCTAATCTCTTCTTCTGCTGCTTTCTGGCCTACCGGCATGTGCAATCAGACGCTTCTCACACCTGGTGCAGAACTCTGCAGCTAGGCTTTTCTGTCATTAGCGTCACAGTTGCCAAATCACACCACTTCTCGCCGACCTGCACTGGCTACCATTCAAGCAACGGGTTGACTTCAAGGTTTTGTCGCCTATGTAGTTCGTATGTACGTATGTATGTACGTATGTATGTATGTATTGTATGCCGGCTCCTGACTTGTGACCGTAAGGTCAAGAGAGCGTGTAGTTCGTATGTATGTATTGTATGCAGGCTCCTCTGATAAGCCACTGGTGAGCTGTTAGAAGCACCACCGAGAGGGGCCGGTGCACAGCTGTGGTCCGCCTGTGATGTGGTATGGACACAGGCCGGTAACCAGCTGGTGGCCAGATGGTGGATTCACCATCAGGGTCGGCCGGTGCACAGCTGTGGTCCGCCTTTGATGTGGCATGGACCAGCTGGTGGCCAGATGGTGGATTCACCATCAGGGTCGGCCGGTGCACAGTTGTGGTCGATGAGTCATCGGAGTCGACCAGGGGAGGGGAGTCGTGCGAGGGCAGGGGCTGAGGGGAGCCGTGCGCTCTGGGGCTCCTTGCGTTGGGAATAGACTGTCGGTGTTGGGCATCGGTTGGCTCTCTGCTGTGCGAACAAACTACAAGCTATTTCTCGGTGGGAGCAACTGTGCGGTCTATATAAAGATGAGTCGGAAAGTACAACTGATGGAAGCAAAAATTTCTCAATTCGACGGCAGCGGAGACTTCGCTGAATGGCTAAATCGGTTCACAAAATTTGGCCAAGATGCAGGGAGTTGATGACTTGCAAGATTTCCTACCGCTATTCCTAACACCTGTGGCATATACCGTCTACGATGGCGTCCCCGAGGCGGCTAAGAAGACTACGCCACGGTAAGAAAATCGCTGCTGGCAGCATTCTCGCCGAATCGCTCCGATGCCTACGAGGAATTCGCCTCGCGTCGCCTTGCTGAAGGTGAAAATGTAGATGGCTTTTGGGCGGACTTAAATCGGCTGGCTAGGCTAGTGACCAGTGATTTTGTCAAATGCGCCTTTATCGCAGGGCTGCCGGAGGGCCGCAAAGAGGCACCTCCAAGCCTCATGCAACCTCGCCGAAATGCCTGCGGATGTTCTTGTCGAGAAGGCTCGCATCATTGTAAAGGCGAGCGTCAGCATTCCGAAGGCGGCAGAAAGTTGCTTCACATCCGGTTCTCGTTCGGTATGGCCTCCCCAGGCACCGACTAACAGAGATGTTGTGTGTTTCCTGTGCAAGGCTATCGAGCACTTAAGCCGTGATTGTCCTTCTAAAGCGGCGCCCCGTGGTTGCGGGAGACATTGCTACGTCTGTCGCAACATTCAACATCTCGCTGCTAACTGCTCGGATCGGGCCATCGTACCAAACTGGCCAAAAAATAAGTAGGGGAGAGCACGCATTACTGTGCCTGTGCTTTCCCCTCCGTTATGGCACGCCTTCCTTTGGTACGTGTCCTCATCGAAAACTCCGAGGCGTCTGCGCTCGTGGATACTGGGTGCTCGAGGTCCATCATTTCGGCGACGCTTGCGAACCCTGCGAGGGTGAGGCGAGCGTGCAAGGAGGTCGTGATGATGAATGGAGCCACGGCTGTCTGAAAATCCACGTACGTCGCTACGGTAGCCCTCTGAGGACGAACCATATTGCTGGACTGCCTTGTGTCCGATTTTCTTCCTGGTTTCGGGTTACTACTCGGTATGGATGCCATTGAACTACTAGGCGGCGTGATTATCGGTCCTTCCGCTGGTCATGTTAAGTTCATGTGCCAAAGGGGAGTTCCAGAGCCAGCACACCGTTCCGAGGCAGCAGTAGTAGCGTCTCCTAGTTTCAAACGTGCTGTAGCGTCGTTGGCCGCTCACGTACTGATTGAGGACAAGGACTTTAAGGCAGTATTCCATCAGGGGCGCTGGTCAGTCAAGTGGGAGTGGACGAATCGTTGTGTCGTCCCCCAATTAACGAACCATATCGCTTCATATCATGTCGGAGAGGAAATTCGTGCCGACTACGAAAAGGAGGTGGAAGAGTGGATCAAGGAAGGCTGGTTGCAGCCGTTCGCTAGTCATTGTGGTGGCATGATCCCTCTAATGGCCGTCGTATAGGCAAGTAAGGGCAAAGTGAGGCCCGTGATGGACTACCGAGAACTTAATCAGTTTATCTCGAGTCGCATGGCTGGTGGCGATGTGTGTAGCACTAAGCTCAGAGCGTGGCGACGGCTGGGTGAGAGCGTGAGCATAATTGACCTGCGAAAAGCATACCTGCAGGTGTATGTTGATCCAGCTCTCTGGCAATATCAGGTCGTGGAGTACAAAGGACGTCGGTACTGCCTCACACGGCTAGGTTTCGGACTTAATGTCACCCCGAAAATAATGACCGCGATTCTGACAAAGGTTCTCTCCCTGGATGAGCGAGTTCGTACTGGTACCGATTCGCTTGCCGACGATATTGTTGTCAACAACAGCGTCGTCTCGAATGGTGAGGTGATCGACTTGCTACGAACATTTGGTTTGGAGGCTAAGCGGCCGGGAAGCCTCGTTGGCGGAAGGGTCCTTGGCCTTCGAGTATGCAGGCCAAAGGAAGGTGAGGTGCTTCGTTGGCGCCGCGATAACGTGGTGAGCGCATTGCCCAACGCCCCATCGCGACGCCAGCTGTTTTCGTGGTGCAGGCAGCTGATCGGGCATTTCCCAATTGTAGGCTGGCTTTGCCCGGCCTGCAGTTACTTAAAGCGAGCCGCTGGCGATGTCGGTTGGGACTCAGTTGTTGGTGAAAATGTCATAGCCATGGCAAGTGAATTGATGCAGCGATTGCATGCCGACGATCCAGTCTCAGGCATTTGGAATGTGCCGAATCTGGATAGTGGCATCCTCTGGTGTGATGCCAGCAGCCTTGCTATCGGCACATGCCTGGATATAGGAGGAAGAATCGTCGAGGATGCCTCCTGGCTGCGAAAAGCTGACGACGTAGCCCACATCAATCTTGCTGAGCTGGAGGCTATCATCAAGGGAATCAATCTGGCCATGGCTTGCTCATTACGGCAAGTGGAGATTCGGACAGATTCAGCAACTGTTCACGGATGGCTACAGTCACTGCTGGCTGGAGATAAGCCTGTACGAGCCCACGGCATGGGAGAGGCGCTTATCAAACGCAGGCTAGCACTGATAGCCGACACGGTGTAAGAGTGTGGACTGAAGGCTTCCGTAGTCCTGGTGTGATCATCCAACAATAAAGCCGACCAGCTGACCCGCGTCGCTCAGAAATGGATGAGGGCGAATGTAAGCTGTCTCGCTGTTCCAGAGCAGGCGTCTTCGCCGGCGGTCAGCGTCGACCTAAAGAGTTTACACAGCCTTCCCCACTTTGGAGTTGACAGGACACTGTACCTTGCCAGAATGTGCCACCCGAAAGCTACTATCCGGCCGAAGGACGTTGAAGCCGTCGTGAAGGCTTGCCCTCGTTGCAAGTCGATCGATCCTGCACCAGTCGCTTGGAGTGCAGGCGTGCTGGATGTAAGCGAGAATTGGCAGCGCCTGGCCTGCGACGTACTGCATTTCAAGGGCCAAAAATATCTGACCGTGGTAGATTGTGGACCGAGCCGTTTTGCTATTTGGAGGCGAATACCCGACGAGGGAGAAAACTCTTTGGTTCAAAATCTGGCCGAAGTTTTTAGGGAACGTGGCCCTCCGCAGCAGCTGCTCATGGGCAACGGTGCGTGTTTTCGCTCAACAGCTCTTCGCAGTCTTTGCGACCGCTGGGGCGTGGAGCCCATATACCGTTGCGCCTATTAACCCTCCGGCAACGGCATCGTTGAGCGAAATCACAGGACCATCAAGGGAATGGCGGCTCGCATGGGCAAGGACGTCCTGATGATGGTGTATTGGTACAACATCTCGCCAACAGCCGGGTTGCACGAGGAATCGGTGCCCTGCAGAAGGCTGTTCTCCTATGAGTGGAAAAGCCCCCTCTTCAGCCCACAGACAGATCAGGGCCCAAGGACTGCTCAATATGCGGTCGGCCAGCGAGTCTTTGTGAAGCCTGCCGGCGCTCATTGCACGACCGATTGGCCCGAGGGCACGGTGACCACTGAGGGCCAGGGCGTGGGAATCGAGATCGACAGTGTGCGTCGCCACGTGTCCGACTTGCGTCTCGTACCAGGGCAGGAAGAGGCGCCCCCTGCACCTGAAGGTTACAGAGCTGAACCAGTACAGCGACCCAGGCGTGCGGTGACACTTCCCCGCCGGTACGACTACTATGTCCTGACCGAATAAGCTTGCTCATTGCTGCTCTGTACCTTGCAGCTACATGTGTTGTTGCTGCAAACTTGTGACCTTAATGTCAAGGGAGCGTGTAGTTTGTATGTACGTATGCATGTAAGTATTGTATGCCGGCTCCTGACTTGTGACCGTAAGTTCAAGGGAGCGTGTAGTTCGTATGTGTGTATTGTATACAGGCTCCTCTGATAAGCCACTAGTGAGCTGTTAGAAGCACCCCCGAGAGGGGCCGGTGCACAGCTGTGGTCCGCCTGTGATGTGGTATGGACACAGGCCGGTAACCAGCTGGTGGCCAGATGGTGGATTCACCATCAGGGTCGGCCGGTGCACTGCTGTGGTCCGCCTGTGATGTGGTATGGACACAGGCCGGTAACCAGCTGGTGGCCAGATGGTGGATTCACCATCAGGGTCGGCCAGTGCACTGCTGTGGTCCGCCTTTGATGTGGCATGGACCAGCTGGTGGCCAGATGGTGGATTCACCATCAGGGTCGGCCGGTGCACAGTTGTGGTCGTTGAGTCATCGGAGTCGACCAGGGGAGGGGAGTCGTGCGAGGGCAGGGGCTGAGGGGAGCCGTGCGCTCTGGATCTAGGTGCGATGGGAATAGACTGTCGGTGTTGGGCATCGGCTGGCTCTCTGCTGTGCGAACAAACTACAGCCTTTACGCATGGTGTACTTCCACACGCTAGAGAGCGGCCTCGGGCGACTCCTAGCGAGGTGTGGACCTTTACCTAATTTCTCCGTGCTACCTTCAGGTATTCCGCTGCTATCTTCGCTGTGACTATTTATGAGCAGTTCTCTGACAAGCTACAACCTGCTTAACCTGGACCTGCTTAGCATAAGGTGCGATGTCACCATAGGTCGATACCTACCGGCGGGCCTTCTTCTGAGAGCTCGATACTATTCAGTCCGTGCAAGGGAGACACATACCTTTTACATCCCATCGAGAGTTCCCTTGGTAACCAGAACACATATGCTGCATTAATCTATTCAGTGCGCAAGACGATTAACCAACTAAATCAGCATATCAGACAATGTTCAAAGCTATCTTGTCTGATCATGTTCAATCCGTGTCATGTAGGGGTTTGTCTCACACACGAGAAACGCCACCTGTGGAGTCCCTCAAGGGTCTGTACTCGGTCCCTTGTTGTTCTCCATGTAAACTCAACCTCTGGGAAAAGTGATTAAGGCCCATGGAATAGGATATCACTTCTATGCAGACGATACTCAGTTGTATTTGTCATTCAAACCGTCGGAATCTGCTGAGGCAACTGAGAAACTGCATGCTTGCCTTGCCGATATTCGATCCTGGATGTCGGAAAACTTCCTGAAACTAAATGACGATAAAACCGAACTTCTTCTCATAGGACACCCTAAGCGTGTGGCTGGATTAAAAGGCTTTGCTGTTCCAATAGGCGATGCTATTGTGCGACCTTCACCACGTGCTCGTAATCTAGGTGTCGTGTTCAACAGCTGCCTCAATTTCAAAAGCTTCATTCAGAAGACTGCCTCTACATCTAGCCATCACATCCGATCCCTATCCAAGATTAGAAGCTGTCTCCCACAGTGGCTTGTCAAAAATTTAACTAGCTCTTTAGTTCTGTCTCGGCTTGATTATTGTAATTCCCTTTTGGCTGGGCTACCAAAGAAAGCTATTTTGCCACTACAGCGGACTATGAATATGGCTGCAAGGCTAGTCTTCAAGTCCCAGCTGTTTGACCACGTGTCTCCTTTGCTGAAACAGCTAGGATGGTTGCCGGTTGAGCAAAGGATACAGAGCAAAGTTCTTACGCTGACCCCCCACCACGGCTTGGCTCCTTCGTACCTAGCTGAACTGCTGCAACAGTTTCAGCCTGTTCGTGCCCTCAGGTCCTGTGTGGACAATAAATTAGCTGTCCCATTCCTCCGCTTAAAGACAGTTGGCGACAGAAGCTTTAGCTCTGCAGGTCCTAGACTGTGGAACTCGCTTCCACAATTCTTACGCAACGACACCTACTCTCCAACTGCCGACTATGGCACATCTTTTTCAGCGGTCCTGAACTGCTACTTCTATGCTACTCACTACCTCAACTGCTCTCCTAACTCTGCTATGCTGCCCACTTTCTCTTTGTTACGTGAGACGAAGTCTGTTGGCTACCGAATGCGTACCGAAAGCCGCTTAGGCTGTGAGTGCGCTATACAAAACTCTCCTGCGTAACACCCACATGGTCTTTATGACTTTGTGGAGTTACAGACGGAGATACACAACATTACATTAGTCATAGCAAAACTTATAACAGCCAAGGGCTCACTTTGCCAGCTGCTGCGTACATACGCACACACTCACGCACACGCATTTGCACACGCGCACATACTGTCTTATAAATCTGCTTAGGGTCCGACTGGCAGGAATTCAACTTTCGAGTGAAAAAATTAGCCCTGGCTTTTTTAAGCTTCCGGGTGTAAACTCGAAGGAAGTCTTTGAAATTGACTAGATCTGCATCAGACCCCGATTTCTTGAAACGACGTTCAGGCCTGTGCTTAACCCGGTGCATCTTTAGGAGTTTGTTTGCAAATTGAAAGGAATCTTTGCGACTCTGTACACCAGGGGTGTCCAACACGTGGCCCGCGGGCCACAACCCGGCCCGCCGAGGTCTTCTAAGCGGCCCGCAACGTTATCCCAATATTAGTCACTCAATGTTTTTCGTTAATTTGTAATCATTACAAACGGCGATATAAGGCGTTGTGATATACTTCACGCGCGTGTGAAGCGTGAAGTTGTCCGAATGGCTATTTTCGCGTGAAGGTAAAAAAATCGATAGTACTAGCCTTCATATGAACATTTTGGCGTGAACGGGTCATATATTTGTGCTACAGCTGCGCCCTTACGATCACATTTATAACGCTTCTGCAAGCGGAATTAACTGTTTCACACTGTGGATAGAAAAAAGAGCCGTTTCTCAGCTGCTGCTGCATGAACTGGAATCAGTCAGATAGGTTTTTCAAAAAACGCGTACTGCTCAACTTACTTAATAATACTAAGATATTGCTGTGATAAAATATAAATTAATCAATTCGTAACTGATCTGTTTTTTATTTCACACAGAAAAATGGCGGCGAATGTGAGTACTAGCCAAAACAAAAAATTGACGCAGAAGGAAGACTTTTCAAATCATCTTGGACTGTAGACTATTTTGTAATGGAACGCTTCGGTAGGATAATATGCCCAATATGCCAAGAAACAATTGCCGTTGCAAAGGAGTACAATGTTAAGCGACATTTTTCAACAAAGCATGGCGACAGGTACAACAGCCTGACTGGTCAACTTCGAATTGATCGCGTGAACTCGTTGAAACAGAGCGTCATCGGACAGAAGTCATTGTTTACAGCAGTAAGAAACAAGTCTGAGGCTTCAACCAAAGTAAGTTTTCTAATAGCTACAGCTATAGCTAAGCGAGGGAAAACATTTTCCAATGGTGAATTTGTTAAGGAATGCCACAGGCTGTTAACTGGTGTGGTCTGTCCAGAAAAGAAGTCAGAAGTAGAGAAAGTCATTCTTTCTCATCAAACGGTTGCGAGAAGAGTTGACGAGCTCGCATCCAACATAGAAGAAAGTTTCACTAAAAGACTTGCTGAATGCGAATTTTATTCTCTTGCGCTCGACGAAAGCACGGACAATAGCGATACGGTTCAACTGTCGGTGCTTGTACGCGGAGTAACAGGAAAGTTCGTCATTATCGAAGAACTGTTGGATATATGTTCAATGAAAGGCACTACAACGGGGAGGGATATTTTGGATTAGGTCAAGAGGGTCCTCACAAAATTTAATCTTCCTGAAACGAAGTTAATTGCTTTAACCACAGACGGAGCCCCTTTAATGACAGGTAGACACAGTGGATTTGTATCTTTAATGGTAAAATCAGTACCTCACAAAATTGTCAGTCATCACTGCATCATCCACCAAGAACAGCTATGTCCAAAGGTAATGAGCATGCAACATGTAATGGACAATGTAGTTTCAACAGTCAATGTGATAAGGTCTCGTGCGCTAAACCACAGACAATTTATTTCAGGCTTTCTTTGAAGAGTTGGGATCAGATCATTGTGATGTTGACGATACTCAGTTGTATTTGTCATTTAAACCGTCGGAATCTGCTGAGGCAACTGAGAAACTGAATGCTTGCCTTGCCGATATTCGATCCTGGATGTCGGAAAACTTCCTGAAATTAAATGATGATAAAACCGAACTTCTTCTCATAGGACACCCTAAGCGTGTGGCTGGATTAAAAGGCTTTGCTGTTCTAATTGGTGATGCTATTGTGCGACCATCACCACGTGCTCGTAATCTAGGTGTCGTGTTCAACAGCTGCCTCAATTTCAAAAGCTTCATTCAGAAGACTGCCTCTACAGCTAGCAATCACATCCGATCCCTATCCAAGATTAGAAGCTGTCTCCCACAGTGGCTTGTCAAAAATTTAACTAGCTCTTTAGTTCTGTCTCGGCTTGACTATTGTAATTCCCTTTTGGCTGGGCTACCAAAGAAAGCTATTTTGCCACTACAGCGGACTATGAATATGGCTGCAAGGCTGGTCTTCAAGTCCCAGCGGTTTGAGCACGTGTCACCTTTGCTGGAAGAGTTAGGATGGTTGCCGGTTGAGCAAAGGATACAGAGCAAAGTTCTTATGCTGACCCACAAGGCCAGCCACGGCTTGACTCCTTCATACCTAGCTGAACTGCTGCATCAGTTTCAGCCTGTTCGCGCCCTCAGGTCCTGTGTGGACAATAAATTAGCTGTCCCATTCCTCCGCTTAAAGACAGTTGGCGACAGAAGCTTTAGCTCTGCAGGTCCTAGACTGTGGAACTCGCTTCCACAATTCTTACGCAACGACACCTACTCTCCAACTGCCGACTATGGCACATCTTTTTCAGCGGTCCTGAACTGCTACTTCTATGCTACTCACTACCTCAACTGCTCTCCTAACTCTGCTATGCTGCCCACTTTCTCTTTGTTACGTGAGACGAAGTCTGTTGGCTACCGAATGCGTACCGAAAGCCGCTTAGGCTGTGAGTGCGCTATACAAAACTCTCCTGCGTAACACCCACATGGTCTTTATGACTTTGTGGAGTTACTGACGGAGATACATTACATTACATTACATTTATTTCTGCCAAGTCCGTTGGCTAAGTCGGGCAAACACGTTAGCCAGGTTTTGGTCACTTCGGGACGAAATAAAAACATTTATGACAGAAAAGGGAAAAGATGTTGGCTTCCTCGATGACCAGCAGTGGTTGAATGACTTGGCTTTTTTGGTGGACATGACCAAACATCTTGCAGATCTTAACGTCAAACTCTAAGGTAAGCATCAACTGGTCCATAAAATGTATGAGTGTGTTGTCGCGTTTGTGCAAAAGCTGAAACTTTTCCGGAAACACTTAGATCAGAAGAAACTGTTACATTTCACAACACTAGCAACAAGATCGCCTGAAACGCTGGCTCATATGAAGTACTTCACTCTTGTTAGCAAACTTGTTGATGAATTCGAAGAGAGGTTTCAGGATTTTCAACAACATGCGGATGACATGAACATGATTAGTAATCCATTTAAGATCGATCTCTCTGATGCACCTGATAAATTTCAACTCGAACTAATCGACATTCATAATGACAGCAATTTAAAAACTGCTTATGATCAGCATGACCTTGTTACCTTTTACAAGCAGTATGTTTCATCATAGTCTTTTCCTAACCTAGCCAAACATGCTCGCAGGTATATTGCACTTTTTGGCAGCACATATTGCTGTGAACAGCTTTTCTCCAGACTGAAAAATGTGAAAACAAAGACTCGATCCGTTCTCACAGATGAACATTTATCAGGAATCCTTAGAATTGCCACATCCACTGTTGCAGCAGATGTCGACTTTTTATGCCAACAGAAACAATGCCAAATATCTCATTGATGCCTGCAGTGCAGAAGACATTGAATACCTGTGGCATTTAATTAATCCGAAGACATTACTATTATGTGAGTCCTTGTCATGTAATTTTGTAAGTTTTATAAGTTTCTGTCTTCATGTTATTCAAATAAAAATCCAAAAGTAAAAGATTGGCCATAATATCTATCGAATTATTTTCCATGACACATGATTAAATTTGTATTATTTATTATTTTAAATTATAATTATGCTAAAAATACTATTGCATTGCGGTTTATTTATCAAGTATAATAGTAATAGTCATACTAAATTACGATCTTATTTTCTGATGCGGTCAACTACGCCAATTTACATGTGGCCCCCAGACCTTTTAAATTTTTTTAATGTGGCCCCCCAATGCAAAAAGGTTGGACAACCCTGCTGTACACGGATAGAATGAACGGGAGCATGCTTGGCAAGAGCACTCCTGAGTGTCATGTTCATTTCATCAGTGAGGATCGAGGCTGCCGGTCAGGTCTGAATGTAGATCAAGAAGACCTGCACCACAAACAGATTTCAAAAACTTGTCTATGTCAATGCTCTGCAAGTTACGTCGCATGACGAGTTCGACAGTACCCTGTGCGTACAAGAGAGCAGGAACAGTAAACGAGACCGAACAATGCTGGGCCAAGCCTGCCTGCTCAATTTGTTTTGGACTCTGGACATAAGGTGTCAGCTTGGCGTCAAGCAAGTTTAAGTATGCACCGCGGCACAAAGAGTCCAAGTGACACTCTTGTTTGGATCTTTAACTACGTGGTGTTAATGCGACTCCTGGAAATCGTGGCTAGTAGCTCTCATAAGAACAAATGTGACTGACTGACAGATTGCACATGCTGCCAGTGCCCCATTTGTGCGCTTTATGCTTTTGCAGTACTGTGTGTCAAGGGTCCTCTCAAGCAATACTGTGTGAATGTACTGCAAATCTACAGGAAACATTTTGACCGCAAAGTTTTAATTTGGATCGCATTTCCAAATACACTATCGTTCAAGTGTACCAACAAGATATTGAGAGCTCTTATATTCCCGTGCAATCTGATGCAATCCACTGCAGCGACCGAGACAATACCCTAATTTGTCACCTGGGGCGCTTCACTCGATTGCAGGAGCTTGTATGCACAATGGCACGTAACTATAAGGGGATACTTGAGAGCAGTAGTGTAGTTCAATATGCAATCCAACTTAAGGCCTCGTGAGCCGATTTTCTGAGGATTTGCAGCAAATTCAAGTAAATTGCAGTATTGGCCTGTGTTTCTTCAGCCCATTTGCATGAGAACGTGCTTGCTCGATGGCATGAAATTGGACGCGTACACATTATCACAATCACTTACAATAGTCACTCAAATTTTTTTAGTTTTTTGCTGTGGATTTGGTTTGCAATTGATGCTAGTCACTTTTTGCAGTGGATTACAACCCAGTGCTCTGTTGCTTGGTGCACCGAGAAGATAAGCACGAATTTACAGCTGTGGTTTGATAATGGACCGGTAGGATCATATTGATGGTCTAGTTGTTATGAGCCTGGAGGTTAGAGAAAGTAAATCACTGACCCAAAAAAAAGCTGGTTTGCATGTGCCTCGTTCTAAGGCTAGCAATCGCCATGCCCAGGACATTGGTGGATATTGATTGATTGATTGACACATTGACTGATTGCAAGCATCTGTAGTTAGCCGGGTCCATGCATTTGGTGATTAAATGCAATATGTAGGATACCACAATGCACCCGGTACTCAGCTTTATCCACCGACTTGTAACCTCCCGAAATGCCACTTCTTTGTAGAAGTCGAACTAGTAAATTACTAGTCAATGCATTTTACCTTCTGATGTTAATAATAATTTGTATATAGGATCTTCAGAGAACTTAAACTCTTGCTAGGCACTTTACACATGTTGCCTAGCTTAGCTGTATGTGAGTGCTCTGCCTGGCCCCTCCTGAATGAAGTTTCGAACTCATAACCTAGGTCTTAAGTGAAAGCAACCAGTTGGCTCTGCTACTTGCATAACTTGTTCTCTTACTGTCACCTGTTTTTTCTTTGCTCTGTGAAATGGATACTACAGCTTTCGTAACTTTGCAGTGTGCTGCCTTTTTTTGTTTGTTGGTGTGCATTTGCACACGAGTGTGCTTGCTGGCTTGCATGTGTTTGTGCATAAGTATTGTGTGTTTGTGTGTATGTGCGTGCGTGTGTGTGTGTGTGTGTGTATGTAAGTTTGAGTGTGTGTGTGTGTGTGTGTGTGTGTGTGTGTGTGTGAGTGTGTGTGTGTGTGTGTGTGTGTGTGTGTGTTTGCACTTATATCTATAGCATTGCATGAACGCTTGTCTTCATCAGTAAATCTACGAAGCCTTTAAGACCAGGTTGATTTTATGTCAGGCTGCTGTTGCAAAGCATGTATGCGAGCTCTGCACATACAATTATATGTGGGTGTGTGTCTGTTTGTGTGTGCTTGCGTGTGCTGTTCTGTAAATGCATGCAATATTTTTGTACATAACGTTGAATGGCTGAGGTATGGTTGCTACCATTGGCTTGCTTCTCTTTTGGGCTTCTCTGGTCGGTTTATTGAGCAGATGGAGGCTGTCTACGTCCTTGAGAGCTGAGTTAGCTGTGCTACAGCTGCTACTTTAGTGTACTGGCAATAATAACAAATAATAATAATAATGATGTACTTGATAAAGCGCCCTTAGAGAACTTAATCTCTTTCTAGGCGCTTTACATTTGCTGCAAAGGGAAATGCAATTGAATTGTAAGTAAAATCAAGCTTGAAAAACAAACAAAATGAATAACATGGTTAGGGGTGACATGCACAGGGTCGGCATGCAAATGTGGTTAGTGGCAGCATGCACAGTGTCAGCACGCATAAGCCCGTGAAGGACGAATCACAGGGACCCACTTAAGGCTGTCCTAAATAGGTGTGTTTTTAAGTTCCTTTTAAATGTGGTCAGGTCAGGGGATGTTCTGACGCAGGTCGGGAGGGAGTTCCAGGCTTTGGGAGCATACGAACTAAATGCACGGTCTCCAAAGGATTTAAGGTTTGTACGAGGTATTTCTAGACTGTTGGATTCCGAAAAGCGGGTGGTACGATGCTTGGCCTGATGGGGGAGTATGTCGGAGAGATAGGCTGGAGCCATAGAATGAAGGGACCTAAAAGTGAGCGACAAAACCTTGAAGTCAATCCGTTGCTTGACTGGTAGCCAGTGCAGGTCGGCGAGAAGTGGAGTAACGTGGCAACTGCAACGCTCACGACAGACAAGCCTAGCTGCAGAGTTTGGCAACAGCTGCAATCGCCTGATCGCACATGCTGGTAGGCCAGTAAGCAGTGAGTTGCAGAAGTCAAGACGAGATGTCACGACTGCATGGACCAACTTAGACGTGGAATCCCAGAGCCTCGGTGTGCCAAGCTGCATTTCAGCATGTGTTGCATCAGGTGGGGGGATGACACTGATTGCTTCTGGGAAGTAGGCTCAAACTCCAGGGCCGTAGCCTATCATCAAGAAGGCTGATGCCAGCACGAGGCTCCCCCTAGAAGACAGTGCCGATCCAGCTTTCGGTGACTCTTGCCCCCCCCCCCGCTTCTCATCCCCTTGTGTGACAACTTCGGCTCCCCTTGACAGAGTTTGGAGCTTGCCGATAGCATGACAAGTAGTGTTTTATTTTAGAACTGACCAGACAAGTTGGCTCAGGAACCTTACTGGTCGATGAGCAATTGTCTGTACATCGCAAGCCAAAGTATTGATCCTAGAAATATAAGCTCATTCTGCATATGATAATCGGTAGTGTGATATAAACCAACGTCTTACGCACATGGAAAACAATCTCGGGTTCACCACATACTCCATGACCGTTGCCTTCAACTGTTAGCTAAAGCATGAGATCGCCGATGATCATGTGATCATAATGATGATCATGAAGCAGACACAATTTCAGTGTAGCCTAACATCAGACACGGAAATCAGAGCTGATTGAGTCCCAGCTTATTGGGTGTCGAACGGCGGTAGCAAAGACACACTGGTCTGGAAAACCCGACTTCACATGCATGACGGCCCTAAATGATAGCATAGAGAGTTGCTCGTGAGACTAACTTAAGATACACCTATGGTCAGTGGCTAAAGTGCATACACAACCATTCACGAACGACGGTGCTCACACTGCGTGATAACACCTACACACAAGCAGACATATAACATAAAAAAGCATCAAATTACAAAGATGTGTGTATGCACGGCTTGTGCATGCCGTGGTTTTTATGTGCATGATTATGTACATGCAAATGTGACAAGCATACATAGAAAAACGCACACACGGCCACATAAAAATATGCGGATAAAATATGCATTGCCAATGCCTTTAGTGATAGTTACGTGCTATATAGCCTGAAATTGGTTGGCGCCTTGCTGTCCTCGATGCTAGCGATGCTTCCTTTCGAGATTGGTGGCCACCAATCTCGAAAGGAAGAAAAGATTCCCAACTTTAGAATGGTGCCAGCATCTAGCTAAGTGAAACTGCATAGCACCATTAATCATTCCCAAATCAAAGAAATATTAAAGCATTTAAATTATTAATGCAGCGAAAGTTGACGCCATTAGCTGGTAATTCTCGGCCGTCAGAAAAATGGGCAGAGAGCTGCGACCAACCCATCACACAAACAGCATAGGGAGTTTCAGCACTGTGAGCCGGAAAATAAGCCTATTACTGCCGCCTTGGCAAGGAAGTAAGCCTGAACCGAAGAATAGAAGAGAACAAACGGATGCGGAACAAACTAAGCTGGGCGCTGCTAAAGCGACCGGACAACAACCGCTTTGCCAAGTAGAAGCCAGCAAAACGAACGCATCATGTTAAACGTTGCTCCACACGCATCATATCAGTATGTGATGAGGAAAACCAACCTATACGACGGTTAGCGAGCTCATTTCGATTCAAACGCGTGATGGCTGATGGCTCGGAAAGCGGACTCCTGAACTGACGAGCTCGGGCGAAAAGCGCAATCGCCTCGCGGTTTCGGTTCACAAAAAAGAGCACGGCTTATTGTAGCTTTACTGTAGGATTCATTTAGCACATAGTAATTATTAATATTCATTTCTGTTCAAACACTGCATTTCTATGTAAAATAAACATGTTTTGCCGTGCAGGGCGACCGGCCAACGCGCGTGCGGCTGTACAACGCCTTTGTGGCCATTAGTGATGCACATAGAGCTGTTCTGATTTATAATTTTAAATCTATTCATGCATAATTCGGCTTATTATCTTATTTCAATACAGTGACGTAATGTGGGATTTAAGATATTTGCGGTCGTCGTCCGGCTATCGGGTGGCTGGCATTTTCCTGCTAGCATAATTGTGACAAAAAAATTGACATACGGAGTCATGCATTGATGAAACTTTATTTAAAACACTCTAGAATCATTGCACATCACGGCGCAGGCGTAACCTTGTCAGAGCTGGAGATTTCTCACTTCCGAATGTGTGTAGGGGGCAACTGCGTGAGCATCTAAGCGTCGATCGCGACTTCTCAAATGAAACCGGAAAAGGAAGTACGCTTAGTTTGCCAGACTTCCTGATTTCGCCAGACCCAGGTTTCGCTGTCCCGATGTCTCCAGTTTGTCCTAGTCTCCTCATAGCGTTTGTTTGTCTACGTATTGGCGCTGCAAACGGTAAGAGCTCATTTGATGTATTCGTAGAAATGTGCCGGCCACATTTAATCAGCATGGGTCATCTGTTTAAAACTTAGTGGCTGCCCCGGTGGGCACACCTCCGGCGACACAACTAAGTAGATGTACGCAAGATGCAGTAATCCTGAGATATTGTGTGCCTCTCTGTATGCTTTTGAACTGTGCGATCTAATATTTAGAAACGTTTGGTACCGGAACCCGAGTGTTGCCTGTGGATGCTAACGAGCTCCGGATTGCTCCTCTGCTCGGCTAGCTTGTAGACGACATCACGCAGAAACGTTGTCATAAATGTGTCAGACACAAAATTGGCTCGTTGCTGAATCATTCTAATCATCCGCCAAGCCTGAATCCTATATTATTTGATTTGGCCTCATCTAATATGCCTGTCAATTCGTAGTTACACACTGAACTATATCAAATTGAATGACGATAAAGGCAACTTACTAGTTATGGGAAAGCCATGTGTGTTTCAGAAATTAGAAAACCTAATGCTTAAAATCGGCTCTGCCAGAATATCTTCTGTTGAATTTGCACGAAATCTAGGTGTACTATTCCAAAGTGACCTCTCATTAGATGACCACATCAGCTCCCAAGTCAAGTCTGCCTAGTTTCAGCTGCTTAAGATTGATTAAGTTCAGGATTTCTTAGTAACGGATACCACATCTAAATTGGTGCACATCCCGTCTCGACTTGTGCATCTCACTGCTCGGTCTTCTTGGCCTATGCAACAGGTGCTTACAGCTGGTGCAAAACTCGGCAGCTAGGCTTGTCTGTCGTGAGCGTAGCAGTTACCACATCACACCATTTTTAGCCGACCTGCATTGGCTCCCAGTCGAGCAGCGAATTGACTTTACGGCTCTGTCACTCACTTTTAGGTCCCTTCATTCATGTGATACGTCCTTATAATTCATATAAATATATATAATTCATTTATATAGCACCCCAAGAGAACTTAATCTCTATTCAGGCACTTCACATAAGCCTCGGGGCTCGAGCCCACGACCTCAGTCAGACCTTGGTCGGGGCGAACACCTTAACCGCTAGTATAATTCATTTGTATAGCTCTCTAAGAGAACTTAATCACTACTCAGGCGCTTCACATACGCTATAGGGCTCTAGCCCACGACCTTCGTCGGGGCGAGCCCCTTAGCCACTAGGCCAAACCAGCTCGGCCTTTGTTTGCTTATGCGTGCTGACACTACATGCTGCGACTAACCATATTTACTTGCTAGCTCTGTGCAAGTCTCCCCTAACCATGTTATACTTGTTGTCATTGAGCATGCTACCACTAACTATTCGATCAGGCTTCCTTTAAGGCATATGTAGAGTGCCTAGAAAGAGATTCGGCTCTGGGGGGATGCTATGCAAATGTATTGTTGTTATTATTATTATTATTATTATTATTTGTCTTTGCCTTTTGTTTTCTGTATATTTCTGTAATGTTTTATAATTCTAAACTGTAATTAGTGTTTGTTATTGCACCTTAAGTGAACCAGATCTCTATCCAGGTGCTGTACAACTCTAGATGAGAAGCAAAAGCCTGATTTAAAGACAGGCAAAATATCATGCTTAGAATAGCATGCAAAAGCACGTAAATATCATGTTTAGGCGAGAACGCAAAAACTAGTAAGAACAGGCTCAGGACCACTAGTTATCAGGACTCCTAGTCCATGTGATATACTCAACTATGCACTTGCAAGCCTGCAAAGCACACAGAAATAAAAAGACAATTTTACTGGGACGCAATGAAAACTAGGTGGGATAGATCTGTCTTTAGCTGAGACTTAAAGGATGTCAACTCATTGCAGGTGGTGACAAAAGCTGAAAGCGAGTCCCGGACTTTCGTTGCCTACGCGCTGAAGGTACAGTCGCAAATAGGTTTCAATTTAGAGCGCGAGGATGGCAAGATGACTTGATATCAATGAGGGGATGGTGCAAGAGCACACTGCACGAGCAAAGTTGTCGGCTAGTGCTAGTGAATAGATAGGTAGGTAGGCTAGTGCTAGTGAGTTAGGTAGGTAGATAGGTAGGTAGTCTAGTGCTCGTGAGTTAGGCGGCCTGTAAGCCAGAGAGATAAATTTAGATCGATGTGATGCTTGATATCGTGCTTGTGAAGCTCAGACACAGAAGTGGAGTTTAGTGGCAGCTATGCTGTAGATTACGGACCAGACAAGCTGCTGTGTTCTGCACCAGTTGCAAGTGAAATAGATGCAGAGCGGGAGTCCTGAAGAAAAGGAATTACAGTAGTCTAGATGGTAGGTCGAAACTCGTGAACTTGTTTGGCTGCTACACTCTCGTCGAAGGAGGTCCTAATTTTGGCAATATTCATGCACTTAAAGTAGACCAACTCGGCAATGGAGGCCACGTGTTCTTTCAGGGATAAGTCGTTTGGAAACAGCAAGCCTAGTTTATGGGCAGCCGGGCTCGAGTGATGCTGAATTAACTAATCTTAAGGGTCCGGTCTTTCAACGGTGACGATGACACTAAGCTTATCCTTAACTATTAGGCTGTTCTCGTGGTTGCTGAGCTTCAAGTAAACAGTGGCCGTTGAAATGCAAATGTTGACGTGGCAATCGTAAAGGGACATGTGTGTTTCGGATGTAGAGTAAGTATGGAAAAAAGGGTTAAAAGGGGCTACTGATTGGTAGAGCTGAGTGCCGTCGGCACAGAAATGAAACCCGATACCGTGTGGGCTAGTGACCGCTGTGGTTACAGGCAAAGTATGGATAGTATCTATTGTTGGCAGTTCCTCTGCTCCAAGGTCAGCTGTAAGATCAAAGATCAGGCCTTGTGAGAAAATGCCTTTTTATTCTAATAATATTATTAATGATAACAATGGATTTGATATAGCGCCCTCAGAGAACTCGATCTCTTTCTAGGCACTTTAAATTTGCTGCAACGGAAGCACGATTGAATGATTAGTGGTAGCATGCTTGATAAATAAAAAAAAAAAACAAGAAAAACATGCTTACATGCTACATGCACAGCGTTGGCATGCAAGTTTTGTTAGTGACAGTATGCAGAGTGTCAGCAGGCATGAGTACATAAAGGGCGAATCACAGGAACCCACTAAATTCTGCTGGTTACAGCCACTTTGTGCAGATCTAGAAAGATCTATTGTGCACCCCACCAAGCTTTGTAACAGCTAATCTGGTGGCATTTATTTATAGAGCCAGCTCACTTCTTGCAGTGGGCACTATGCCCTTAGCTAGATAAACAAGGCCTTATTAGCTGCTCTGGCCACTGTACCCATAGCAGGAAGTGAGCTTGATCTATATATAGACGACGCCATACTAGCTGATTGTAATGCAGGACGTCAGCCATCGGATTTGTTTTGAAATATTATTTAATCTTGATACTAGATGGAGACAGAACAGATACTGAGAGTTAGGCCTAATTGACTGCCTGTGTTCATGATTCTGATTTCACACAGGGATCCAGGATTAAGCTTACAGATTTAGCTCAAAATCAATTTAGTGTAATTTTGTTTGAGCTACAGTTTTGTAACCTTGGGTTTGCAAGCAAACTGATGCCCTTAAAAACTTTAGAAATGATCCTTCCTGCCTTAATCTATGCTGTAGACCCTAGGAAAAAGCATTATCGGGTTAGAGCAGAGTATACATTATCTGTAGTCCAGCAGATGCTTTAACAATACTCTTGTGTGAGCGATATACCGTCAGCCATGTTATCTAGCGTCATAGTAGTTTCTGTACTGGCTGCTGCTGCCAAGGATATCAAAACTTTCCAACTAATAATAATAATAAGAAGAAGAAGAAGAATGCACTTGATAAAGCGCCCTCAGAGAGCTCAATCTCTTTCTAGGTGCTTTACATTTGCTGCAAAGGGAAATGCAATTGAATGGTGAGTAATATCATGCTTGATAAACAAACAACATGAATAACATGGTTAGGGGTGACATGCACAGGGTCGGCATGCAAATGTGGTTAGTGGCAGCATGCACAGCGTCAGCACCCATAAGCTCATTAAGGACGAATCACAGGGACCCATTAAATGCTGTCCTAAATGGGTGTGTTTTTAAGTTCTTTTTAAATGTGTTTAAATCAGGGGATGTTCTGACGCAAGTCGGGAGGGAGTTCCAGAGCTTGCTTGTGTGGTTCCTACTTCTACTAGTGTGCATCTGTATGTGGAATGCACCAACACTACAGTAACGGCGTTGTGTACTTAGCGCTATACACGTTTACGAAAAACCTTGTTTCTATATGCTTATTATTTGCCTATATATTACTATTATATGCTTATCATCCTGCTCCATAGATTCTTCTCAAACTCGTCCACAATTATGACTGCAGCCACAAGCTCAATTTTTCGGGGGAAAGATTTTTCTTAACCAGCCTCCCGAATTTGCTCTCGAGGCTTTTGGCATCACTAAGTCGGCCGTCAATGTTTGATGAATCGGTAAACACCCTAACTAGGAATAAAAGCCGATAGTATTAACGCAGCATTGACGATGTCCATATAGTTATAGTTATAGGCTATAGTTGGCTGCTTATTCGAAAGTCCTGAAAAATTCCCTGCTGTCAATGCATTTGAGTTTGTCAGTAAGGAAATTTTTGCTTGCCATACAAAAGATACCACTTGATTTAACGGCCTCTTTTTTATAGCGGCCGACGAGCCTATACTGCTATCACCACTGCTTGTAGCAGAAATAAAGGATCGCCCACTGCAGGATTCGAACCCACGACCTCGGGGCCGAGGTTGTGAGGAGCAACCGCCTTATAATAATAATAATAATAACAGGACATTTGTTATAGCGCCCTCAGCGAAATCTTTTTCTAGGCACTTTGCATTTACTGTAAAGGAAGCACGATCGAATGGTTAGTGGTAGCTTGCTCAATGAGCTACAAGCATAGTAGGGTTAGAGTTGACATGCACAGGTTCAGCATGTCCCACCTAGTTTGCCATCACAGCTCACCATCAACGACCCCACTGCATCGACTGTTTCAAGAACCTTATAGATACAGATGCTTGTATCTTTCGAAACTCGTGAGTTGCCTATGGCATGTTCACTCAAGTTAACTCGTGTATGCAGGGCTTGGTGTGTGTGCACTGCTGTCGAGCTATGACCGAACGTGTAACTGCACAGCAGTGGAAGCTAGCACTTTAGTAGCTGCAACAAGCTGTACAGTTCCAAAATGCCAGTCCTTCATTGGATGCAAGGTTCATCCAATTTTGCATAGCTTTGTGGTCACCTGGGCACACGAGATGCACCGGCTTAATTACTGGCTCAGGCATAGCAAGCAGTTGCTGACCTTGAAGTTTTAGCTTTAGAATAAAAAATTGAATTCATTTGTATAGCGCTCTATGAGAGCTTGATCTCCATCCAGGCACCTCAAATGTGTCGCAAGCTCGAAGCCACGACCTCACTGGTCAAAGGCGAGTACCTTACCCTTCTGATAATGCAAGTTGTCTCTTCTGCTGAGCTACCGGAGACCTTGCCGACCCCCAACTCAATCGTTCGTGGTGAGGTCCGGCTGCAGCTACTATAGGCAAGCATGTCAGTGTGACCATTTTGCAAATCGAACAAAGTGAAACCTTCAGTGACCTGTCTGCTTGGATGGTCCATTTCATCACTATGTGTGCTTGGACTAATAAGCGCACCGAGGCCGTTCAAGGCGGTCCGACTGCACCACAGCACTATTGCTTTACTTGCTTACAGAAGGTGGATGGTATACTGTTATTTGTCTGTGCTGTCACATGAAATCCAAGTTTCTCAAGTTTCTCACTCTTATTGGTATGGCAAGTGTATGCGTTGTTGGCAATTTTGATCCGACATTTTCGATCAACAAGAGGCTGGTGTTTTGCACAAGGATTCCTATTTGGCAGATATTGTAAGTTTTGCTTTATAAGTGACAGCCAAGTGAGGTAGCTGTACTTCCATTCAGTTTGTGTGACTTTAGCTTCCCACCAGCACACTACTCTGACATGCTGCCGAGCCCTGACTGGTGTTCAATCGATCGTTTGGCAATAACCTTGACAACTCCCGGCTACTGTCAGTGTCAGCCAAGTGCCTAGCTACTGGATGGCCTAAAAACAGTCCCTTTGGGCTGTTACCCGAGCATGCCGAACCAGCATGCTCTATCCACAGGCTACTGACCTGTAACAGTCGTGAAGGATCCGGTCCATTCTCGGTGCTCTGATCTTACATATTTCTCGGTACTGATGCATGCTGTTGCAAATGTTAACTTGTTGACTGTCCGATTTCTCAACTGCTAGTGGTCTGCGTATGACTTAGCTCTTTGCTTACACTGCTGCATACTGCATACTATTGCGTGCCTTGATTTCCATCTGTAGGTGCAATCAGCCTTAAAGTGAGCAATAATCCAGCATATGACAAGCAACCCGTGACGTTTACCTGTGATTTCTCTGCTTTTACTGACGTTTCACAAGTACACTTTCGAGCTTTCAATGGTAGCACTGTTGCGGGAGAGATTAAGTGTGATTTGACTGGACTTACTAAAAATGGCATATTTTCTGTGTCAGAAACAAGTGATGGATGTATTCAAGGTCCCCGGCAGAGTGCAACACTTACTACCTCAACTTCTTTGGCACTGGACTACATGTGTTCGATTTTGTACAATTTTCCTAATACTCGAGATTCAAACAGTACTCTTCTGCACCTCTGGATTAATGGTATGTGCTTCATGTTTAGCATATCGATTGTGTTTCTGCTATTGTTGGTCCCCCAAAACCTTAACTCTTTTAGTCTAATGCACTGCCAGGACTTTAATCACCCTCAAGATTGGCACTATATAAATTAATTATGCAAATGAATTATATTATCACCCATGGAACTGTAAAAGTATAAGTGCCGTAAACCAACATTCTGACTTTGTAAGTGCACTGTAAGAGAATAGTGAATAGTGAACATCTGATTGACAACGTTGCATCTAGAGGTTGCTTGCACCCACCAGATGCATACTGCTATGTGTGTGAACAATCTATCAAGACAAGACCAAAGAAGTATTCTATAAAAGCTTCAGTTAAGACATGCAATGCCTGCAAAACGAACTTTGGCAGCCTGTCGTGGATTAAGACAAACGTTGACCACCTTATTTCATGTGCGAACACCGCCAGAATACTCTTGAAGGCCATGTAAGTAATTGCTACTTGCCAGATGGAATTTCCAGCACAATATTAGATCATGTATGAAAGATCAATCTTAAATTTATATTTATCCTACATATTTTGTATGTATGTTATATTATTTATATATATACATAGTATTTATCTTTAATTTGTATAATTTGTGTATGTTTACAAGATGGTACAAGTGACCCCCTCCAGCAGCAGCTGCTGCTGCATGGTGGATCTTTGCAAACGTCGAACTGACAAGAGTGCAGCTCCCATCGTGTGTGTGGCCATTCGTTCATCCATCGCCTCAGAACCACGCTGCCCTGACCTCCCGGTTCTCATTCCTCTGGGTCGGCCATTTTCAGGAGACAACAGCGATTCAGACAGGCTCGAGGAGTTGACCTTGTGTGATGAAAGTGTGAAAGTAGTAGATCAGAAAAACGAAAGAAAAACCAAGAGTGCTGCCTCTACTTTTCGTGCTGCTTTTTTGTGGTCGCGAGCAGAACAGGTGCCTGCCTATGGCAATAGAACTTTGTGCAAGCACTGTTCCCGAATCCAATGGCTTCTTGCTCAATTGTGTGTGAGCTCGATAGCATTGCAAAACCAGCTTTTTCAATCGGTAAGATGGAGGCTCTAATCCTGCAGCTATGTGGCCTATCTATTGGAAGCTATAGAAATCATCTGTCATCCGATTGAAAAGTGCCTATTCATAGAGGGTCCATCGAAGAGCCTTGGTATTCCATAATGGGACTCGTAACTCTGCAAATGGCTCACTGTGAGTATCAAGTACTTTTTCGTAGCACTCGACAATGAGTCGGCAGCTTTCCATGCACCTCCAGCATGTCTTTTTGCAGCTGTCGGAGGCTAAGTCAAAGTGACCTTAGATGAAGAAGATCACCGAGTGTTACCTGTTTGCCAACAACAGAAGAACTATGTCAAAATTGAATGCAGAATGTCCCTCCAACTCCTTATCATTTATGCTCATTTGATTTTTCGACTTCTTTATCACAGATTTCTCTGACCTCATTTGATTTTCTGTGCAAGAAATCAATCTTTCCTCGTTTTGGGTGATTTCAACAATAGTTTTTTATAACTTATCTGATGCCTTCAGCACAGAGTTGTGTGCACTGACTCACTCGTTTCTCTAGACCACATCCGAAATCACCTTGTACAGTGCCTATAAAGAGCTTGATAATAATAATAATAAAATATTAATGCACTTGATAGAGCACCCTCAGAGAACTCAATCTCTTTCTGGGTGCTTTTTACATTTGCTGCAAAGGGAAACGTGATTGAATGGTGAGTAATATCATGCTGGATAAACAACATGAATCACGTGGTTAGGGGTGACGTTCACATGGTCTGCATGCAAGTGTGGTTAGTGGCAGCATGCACAGTGTCAGCAAGCATAAGCACATGAAGGACGAATCACTGTGACCCACTAAATGCAGTCCTAAATAGGTGTATTTTTAAGTTCTTTTGAAATGTGGTCAAGTCAGGAGATGTTGTGACGCAAGTCATGAGCAAGTTCCAGGCTTTAGGGGCATGCGAACTAAATGCACGGTCTCCGGAGGAATTGAGGTGTGTGCGAGGTAAACTGTTGGATTCCGGAATTTGGGTGTTACGATGCTTGGCCTGGTGGGGGAGTAGATCTGAGAGATAGGCTGGAGCCAAAGAATGAAGCTTGAGTTCTCTGAGGCTATGTCAAATGCTTATGATTATTATTACTTATAATCGCAAACCCTCAAGATTCTGACATTAATGCTGTCAGAGCAAAAGTGTCTTCTAAACCCTTGCTGGTCAAGCCTCCGTCCGATCTGTCATCATTGGTAGAATGCTGCAACACGACATTAGCTGACGTTCTTAACGAATGTGTACCAATGACTAAGCATAATGTGTGCCCTCGCCCATACGGCCTATGCTTTACCGCAGACATCAAACTAGCTAGTTCTACTAAGCGCTAGCTTGACAAAAAATCCCATAAAAGATAAAGGTTGGCCGTCTATCGTCGTGCATACGAAGACAACTGTAAATCTAGATCATACCAGTCGATCCTAGATAAAGCAAAATCTAGCTTCTGCGAAAACATTGTTGAATCATGGATGCATGATCCAAAAATGTTTAATGTCCACGGTCAACCGTGATTTTAACCGCTCCCAGATTAATTCCCTAACAAGTGATCCTTGTGGTGACCTAGCCGGTCGCTTCTCTAGCTTCTTTGTCAGCGACATAGACGAGATCAGAGAGTCCATCCATGTAGGGTTACAGCATCCGCTCTGGACTCCTGACCCTCAATGACATCGACACAGGACTCGTGTCCATCGATTCCAGGCACTACCTCGACGTCTGCATTCAAGGAGGCCACAATTGACCTTATCCTGAAATTCATCACCCAGTCGAAGAAGAATATTAGTCCTATAGACCCTATTCCCACTGTCCTGTTTCTACGGTGTTTAGATCTACTGCTGCCATGCATAACTAGCCTAATTAATGTGTCCTTAGCTTCAGGTCAGGTCCCTGCATCGTTCAAAAAGGCAGTCGTGAGACAATGAATTAAGGAAACAACGCTAGACCAAGAAAACTTGAGCAGCATCCATCCAGTTTCCCTTCTCCCATTCCTATCAAAGACACTAGAACGAGTTTCGGCAGACCAACTGAACTCTTATATTGTGACTTCAAACCTAACAAGTAAGTTCCAGTCTGGTTTTAGAGCTAAGCATTCTACAGAGTCAGCATTGCTTAGGTGTATAACGACCTTCTCATGGATATATGGACTAGGGTAAAGTTGGTCTGCTTGATCTGTCGGCAGTATTTGATGCTATTGATCACAAAGTCCTTCTTGGGTGTCTTGAATCTCGCCTGGGCATCACTGTTACTGCACTCCAATGGTTCAGGTTCTATCTCAGTGGGAGACTCCAGAGTACTGATATGAACTGACAAAGATCATCCGAGGAACCAATCACGTAAGGGGCATCCCAGGGCTCTGTGCTCGGTCCTCTTCTTGTCACAGTTTATACTCTCCCTGTTGCAGATGTGTTTGCCAAGCACAATCTAATCTTTCACCTCTGTGCAGATGTAGCTTTGCTGTGATCCCTTGCAGCCCTCTAGCACGTTGGATTCTCTACACACTCTTGCTGTGTGTATTGATGACATCTGCATATGGATGGCAGCAAACTCTCTTAAGTTGAATGTCGACAAAACCAACTACTAGTTAAACCAAGTGTGGTTCAGAAATTGGAAAACCCGACACACAGAACGGCTGCTCACACATATCTCATGTCGAATCTGCACGTAATCTAGGTATCCTGTTCCAAAGTGACCTTTCATTAGACGACCAAATCAGCTCCACAGTCAAGTCTGCCTACTTCCAACTACATAACATTGCTAAAATTTGGGCTTGTTTAGACAGTGATACCACATCTAAATTGTTCCATACATTTGTGAAATCCTGTCTTGACTTCTGTGACTCACTGCTTGCTGGTCCACCAGCCTCTGCAATCAGGTGCTTACAGCTGGTGCAAAACTCTGCAGCTAGGCTTGTCTGTCGTGAGCAGTTGCACCATCATACCACTTCTCGCCGACCTGCATATGCTCCCAGTCAAGCAACTCATTGACTCTAAGGTTTTGTCCTTCGAGGCTACTATTGGGTAATTGGTCAAGCAAAGTTTGTTTTTCTTGCCTTCATTATTCCAAGTGCAGTCGACAAGTTCACCTACGGTTAAAGGGCCAGTCAATCAGAAACAGCATACCAAATAATCAGCAGCGATCTGCAGGCAGCGCTGCCACGTGCAGAGCCTGTTATAGTGCGATGAGGATGTATTGGCAGGCACCATACCAGACCAAAAATGTAGATCCTGCAATTTTGCCTGTGAATAAAGCAAATAAAATGTCTTACATTTAGTAAAGGAATGCACTAAAAGTAGCAAGCTGCTGTGACGACAATGCCTCGAAATAAAGCTTAGCTGCTAGCACCCTTTCTTGCATAAACATCTTCATAACAGCCAAGAAAGCTGAAGACGAATGATTGGGTGGCTGCCCTATCTCCGGCTTGCTGATTTGCCTGCCTGTTTGTTGTAGCTTTCTTGCTTGTTTCGGCTTAATGCAAGTTGTCGAGCTAGCACTGGTGAAGAAGCTAGCGTGAGCAGCCGAAACCCAGTGAGCGATGATTGTCGCATACTATCGAAATGTATCGTTTGACATGCATAGCGTTTTGGATCGTTTTCGGTCTGTAGTGTAAGGCAGTTACGTGTACAGTAAACGACTCATAGTGGCAGGAGTCCACTTGGTCCGCTCAGGCTTTAAGTAGTTACGTTTATCATGTGAGACCAGCTAGTTTTGTTTTGAAAACCATATTGCCTTCTAAGTGTCTTGTTTCGTAGTGGCTCCATCGGTACCGCAGCTATATCCTGCAACGCTTGTGTTCAACGACAGTGACAGCTTCACATTTCGCTGTGTTTCTACGAACGGCAGCCCTGCGGCAAATCTTTCACTTGTGATTCGTCAGCAGTCGTCATCGTCATATGTAACAGCTCAGAACATAACGTCTGTAGAAGTTACTGGGACTGCCTCAAAAAACTGGCATAATGCGACAGTAACTTGCCGAGTGCAAAACCACAACTTGAGCAACATGACAGCGACCGCCATACTTCAAGTCAACTGTGAGTCTGTCACTGATGCAATTGTGAATATCGTTTCTGGCGTTGCTCTGTGCACGTTTGTTAAGCAGAATTTGCATCTCGACATTGCAACCGCAGCTGTGGACATGCCAATTGCATGGCATAATGCGACGGCTGCCATTGCATGTAATGATTGCCAGCTGAAGTTAGGCTGCAACAAGTTGGGCAACCATTCATATTAATGCTATTTGGGCCTTAGATGTTGCTTGCTATTGGGACCATCAGTGAGTTGGCATTTCTTGACCTGTTGCTTTTGTTGCTTTCATTCATTGGTGCTTGTTTGTTGCTATGCTATGTCTCGACTCAAAGTTTCGACTACAAAGAGGCTTCTATGTTTAAATGCTATGTGGTTGAACTACTTGCCGAGAATGTCGTCAGCTGGTTTAAGTCCCCATACCGTTCCGCCATTGCCATCAAATTCGTTGATGTCGCCAAAGCAATTCCACCATTGCTGTCGAATACACTGAGAGATAAGCGGCAGACCGGCTAAACTCCTATAATCTCTAAACTCTTATTGACTTGGTAGACTTCAGAATCTTTCAGATTCGGGTCAGCTGGATCTTTTAGAGGCATTAGATACCATTGATCACTCAGTCCTTCTTAAGCAACTATCGTCTTGCTTTGGTATTATTGATGTTGCAGTGCTGTGATTTAGTTTTTATCGCAGTGGACGATTTCAGAACATGTTTTTCAATGACCAAGGGTCATCAGCTGGGCGTTTGAAATAGGGGGTACCTCCAGGACTCGTCCTAGGTCCGTTTATTGTTGTGAATTGTTGTCAATTCTCCATCTTGCCTTCTTGCCAGTGTAATTGCAAAGTACAGTTTGAGCTTAACATATCTATGGACGCGACACGCAGCTGTCTGCGTGCTTTGATCCCTCATGGCTTCATAACACGCAAGCTCTCTCCACTGACTCACTGCTTGTATTGCCGACGTTTAAGGCAGCTCACTTTCTCGAATATGCAATGACTATGAGACCAACTCCATGGTTACTGGCAAACCTGGGGTCAACAAGGGGGTCAACTAGAAACTGGAAACCTTGGCCCAACCGAATTTTGCTCGATCGGTTGATCACTGGTAACCTCTACACAGAATAATATTGTTCTAAAAATGACTTTTCACTAGAGAACGAAGTCGGCATCACAGGCAAGTCTCCTCCTTTTGGCTTCTAAATACTGCAACAATTCGATTTCGCTTAGATAGTAGTAGTGACAGCCTAGATACCTCATGCATTTTCGATATCCCGTCTTCACTCTTGTAGCTGAGGTCTTTCTGCCTGTGCAATCAGATGCTCGGAGAGATGCAAAACTGTGCAACTAGTGTTAACTATCGTGAGCGCTACAAATGCCCTGTCAAACCATTTCTCTCCAACTTGGACTGACTCCTCATAAAGCTAAGCATCGACTTCGGCATCCGACCCTTTCACTGTAGGCTCCTTCTTGTCACTCGTTATGGCCTGCTGTAATACTCATCCTACACGGCTTCCTCTCGTGCCTCCTCATGTGATTGGTCGCTTAGCTGTGCATCTAACCAGTCTCACTTGCTTTGGAGACCGTGCTATTATTAGTTCCTATGCTCGTAAAGTTGGGAACTCACTACTGACTAACGATCCCAAAATTCCCTGACTGGACGACATTTAAAGGAAGCTAAATGCCCACCTTGTCCTCCCACCATTTGATATGTCAGTGTTTATAGTTCTTTATGTTCCTATTCATCAGAATTGTGCATGTTATCGCTGAGCTAATAGTTGGCATGCATCCTTTCTAGCTAGTGTAAGTTCCTAGATAGATATTTAGTGCCCTAAGGGTGATAATAATAATAATACATTGGCATAGCACCTTCAGAGAACATAATCTCTGTCTAGGCACTTCACGTGTTCTTTAAAAGAAGCATAATCAAAAGATTAAAAAATAGTTCATTTGTATAGCGCCCCAAGAGAACTTAATCTTTATTCAGGCACTTAACATAGGCCTCGAGCCCACGATCTCAGCCAGACCTTGATCGGGACGAGCACCTTAACAGCTGAACCAAACCAGCTCGGCATTGTTACCAGATAAGTAGGTGTTATGGAAATGTATTCCTTTTTATTATTATAAATTTAGTGTTACTGTCAATATTATTACTTTAGTTAAGAATTGCACTGTTTATACTTAACTTGAAGGATATGCACTTAGTATGTTACATAAGGAGACGTGGCCTTCATCTATTTTATCATCAGTGCATCAGTTGCTGATGAACCACAGGCTTGAGCTACTTTGTATACTGCTTGCATTTCCATGGCTTTTTGGTGTAATATAATGTATCTCCGTACCTTTACACAAAGTCAATACTTTTACAGTGAATGAAACCTAGTCCCCAGTCGTGCACAATGATCAATAGGAATGGGTTGAGCTAACTAGACAGGATTGTTTGCCTCATCAGCCAAGGCTCAAAAATTGTAAAACCTGGAATATACACCCAGGGACATAAACACCCGGCGATAAGCCATTATCCGATACTATTTGGGCTGCAATCGGCATAACAGCTCAGGAATGACATTCTTAGTAATCGAAACAATGGATCACAGCGTTTGGCAACATAGGCATAATAATAATAATGATAATAATACATTTGTATAGCGCCATCAGAGAACTTAATCTCTTTCTAGGCACTTTACATTTGCTGCAAAGGAAGTGTAGTCGAATGGTTAGTTGTAGCATGCTCGATGACAATAAGCATAACATAGAGGTGACATGCACAGGGTCAGCATGCAAATATGGTCAGTGGCAGCATGCACAGTGTCAGCATGCATAAGCACGCAAAGGACGAATCACATGGACTGACTAGATGCTGTAATAAATAGATGGGCTGTTAGCTTCTTTTTAAATGTATTCAAGTCAAGGATGTCGTGCAGCCAGTCGGAAGTGAATTCCAGGCTTTGGGAGCATACGAACTTGAGCCGTGATGGCACACACTAGGTGTGGCGGTTGCTTTTCAACACCGAGGTCGTGGGTTC
The DNA here is from genome assembly GCA_009760855.2 of Cristatella mucedo. NCBI lineage: Eukaryota > Metazoa > Bryozoa > Phylactolaemata > Cristatellidae > Cristatella > Cristatella mucedo. The sequence goes on along the minus strand of WPIO01000237.1, from coordinate 4,592 downwards.
GAATCCTGCGGTGGGTGCTCCTTTATTGCCACTGCAAGAGGTGGTGATAGCCTTTGAGGCTCTTCTGTCGCTTTACAAAAGAGGCTGTTAAAACAGCTAGTATTTATTATATAACTAAAGGCACGGTCTCCAAAGGATTTGATGTTCGTACAAGCTACGGGTGAAGGATGAGATTCCGAAAAGCGGGTGGTACAATACTTAACTTGGTGAGGGAGTAGGTGTAATGTAATAATAATAATAATAATAATAATACACTTGATAAAGCGCCCTCAGAGAACTTAATCTCTTTCTAAGCTCTTTACATTTGCTGCAAAAAGAAATGCAATTGAATGGTAAGTAAAGTAATGTATCTTCATCTGTACCTCCACAAAGCTGCAAAGACTATGTGGGTGTTACACGGAAGAGTTTTATATAGCTAACTCAAAGCGCATGCTGCTTTTGGTACTACGTGTGTCATTGTTTGCAAGACCCCTTTCGCTCGAGTTAAGAGACTATATTGCTTTAGAGGAAGGAAACCAATGACATCAAGAGATCGGTTAAGCATTACTCTGCTCCTTTTTGGGTGATGCATGTAGAAAGGTATAGGACGGATAAGGGAGACGTCCAGCAACCTGTAGGTATAGCTAACCGTTTGATTATGCTTCTTTTACAGCACGTATGAAGTGCCTAGAAAGAGATTAAGTTGTCTAAGGGTGCTAGACAAATGTATTACTATTATTATTATTATTATTATTAGGTGACAATATTGTCGGATGACTCGATGTCCTGATGGACATGTGGACATATCTTCAGAGTGAAGTGTTAGTGGCTTATCGTGTGGGGCTCAGCTTTCAGCAGTTTCCCAAAAGAAGGGCTACCACTTCCTGTTTATATAGGTTTGATATAAAGGCTGCAGGAATATTGCACCTTCGTAATCAGTTTGGAGAGTCTGAAGCTGCTTCCGATGGCAGCGAATACAGCCGAGATCTAATGAAGCTTAAGGGTGGCCCTCCGGAGGGTGCAGAGCATCGAGCTCGAAAAAAAGATTTCACTACTTTTTTTTGGAGCAGCTAACAAGCCTGCCGTGAAAGCAGCGCGTCTATGTGTGTGAACCTTCTCCTTTGCACGGACTGATCCACCAGAGCGACTAATCCTCCAGAAGAACTGATCCTCCAGAGATCTCATTTGTACACGTAGGTAGCCTGCCAGACCACCGAGTGCCGGGCCAGACAGCTTCAGGCTGTCGGAAAGGGGTGGGGTGGGCAAATTTCTTTTAAAATAGTGCCCAAACAGACTGCTGAGCAGTCAGCTGAATGATAAGGGCTGCCCCGATGAGGTGTCACAACTTAAATCAAGCATCTGTGGCACCCTACTCTTGCTCTACTTGAGATCACGAAAGTGTTACGGTTCACATTGCATGACTGCAACCATTTCGTGGCTGAGTGCCTGTGCATGCTTTTATCCTTTGGGGTAGGGGACAGTTCATCGTGCCCTTTATAATTTTGCTCCTCAGTTCCGTGTGGTTGTCATACTGTGCGCTGTTCGTTTTCCTTGCTGCAATGCTCGGCAGCTTCCCAGCTTGGTTGTTATTGGCTTACAGATATATTGGTGCCCACGAGTCTACTGCCGGTTAGCACAGCATCCGGTAATGTCACTCTGGACTGCTCGAACTTCGTCGATAGCTTTCCGTCGTCAACTTTCCTATGGTCTACACCACCGGTTCACAATGTCAGTGTCCTGGATGCTATAGGCAGTAGATTGCCGCGAGTCACCGTGCCTCAGGGTCAGAGTGGTTTGTTTAATTGTACTGCATCGAACGCTGTCTCTGGAAGAAGTGCTACCGTCGTGTTCACTGTCACCAGCGATTTCATCGTGTCCCCATCGCCTTCGAGCCCAAGTCTAAGCGATTCAACTGGACTCATCATTGGCGTCATTGTGGCTATCGTTATAGTCATGGCGCTGATAATCGCTATGGTTATTCTGTGTAAGTAGCTAGCATTTCGCCTATAAAATAGGTGGTACTTCAGGATGGTGCAAAACTCTGTTGATAGGCTTGTCTGCTATGAACATTGCAGCTGCTATAATAGACCGCTACTTCTTAGCGATCTGTTCTAGCTTCTCATGAGGCAGATCGTCGACTTGTAGGTCATGTCACTTACTTCTAGTCTCCTTTATTTACTTGCTCTGGCCTACCTAACTAAGAAACTATCTCCTCAGGCTTTGCATAATACCACAATCTCTGCTGACACCAGTCGCTAAGTGGTGCCTCCACCATTCCTATGCACCTAATTAATGCCTTAAGCTTTCTGTCTACTAAAGTCACTGCAACTCATGTGAAGACCTGTATGATGAAGCTAAAAATCCCCTTACTTTGTCCATGTGTATTTCTTTTTATTCGTAAGTGCAGTGCATCTGCTCGTGTGATTGTTACCAATCAGGCTTCGATTCTAGCCTGTCTTAGCTGAGGGGCAAGGTGCACTCTCATCACGACCCAGGTGGTGAGTTGGATTCCTGAGGAAGGCGATCATTTATTCCCCATTGCAAGCCGTGGCGACAGCTGTTAAGGCTCTTCTTCTGCTGCTACGAGCTGTTCACTGCTGTAGACTCGTTTTGCTGAGTCATAGTAGTTCTGTCACAGATGACAACGCTTCGCTATCTTGCCACCTGACGAAAGTGAGCCATCTTGTCACGTGATGCAAGTTTGCCATCTTGCAGAGTGATGAACTTTCTCCCTTTAATTAGTAGAGATATAAATGAGGCTGGTGCATCTAACCTTTTTATTAAGTACCTAGAAAGATCGGTTTTATAATGTTGCTATTCAAGTATGTCAGTATTATGAATATTGTTACTCGTCATGTTCTGTCTGCTTCTGTCTTGCCTATTGTGTGACCCCTTCTTTTTCAGATCGCCGTGGACATTTTGCGAAAAGGTAACCACTGCCTATTGCTGCGATTTGACTGCACCTGGCTTCCTAGGCATGTCCTAGACTTTCTAGTTTCGAATGAAAAATTCGTGACCCGAAAGATCCGAACGGCCTGTCAGCTGTGGCGCTCCCAAGAAATGGAGCAATGCATGCACTGCTGAAGGCAGCACGCGGTCGAATCGAGGAGACAGCAGCAAGATTTGCATTAGGCTTAACATCCCAAGGGGGTTGCGTGACACCAGGGAGAGAACGGATGCCTTTTTGCCTAACGGGAAATGTCGAGTGACGGTCAAGTGACGCCGATTTGAACCCATGTGCAAGCTATGAGCGTAAGCATCGACGCATGACTTGTCTGCCTCCACCAGGGTGCGCTGTCCATAGCGCCCACACACATCACACTTCAGTGTGACAGGGATCCTCCTCCTCTTCTTTTACGCTCATATGCAGAGCAGCTGTTTACTGTGCCTCTGTGCTCTTTGGCTTGATCTGGTTAGTGTTCTTTAAACGTGCGAATGAAAAAGTGTTTAGATTATTAGGACCCTGGATGTCAGCCCATGAGACAAGGTGCTTGCTTTTGTCATGGGTTCGAGTCCTGCAGTGGCCGATCTTGTATTGGCCATTGCAAGCCGTGTTGATAGACGCCTAGGCTCCTCTGCTCCTATATAAATGAAGCTCTTTTTTAAGTCAGCTAACCTTTTGTTTTTCCACCGACCTCGGCCTCTCTGTGTGCTTTAATATAGGAACTCTCCAGTTTTGTAATCCAAGCCTAAACACCGTCATGTTTCTCTGTGGATTCCGGTCAGGACTTGTCACCTTGTATTCAGTGCATCTCTTGCCGGCAGCAGCAAGAGCTGATGAATCGCTCAGTTCGGGAGACCGAATAGGCAGACGTTGAAGGCAAAGAAAATTGGAAATGCTTTTTAACCATAATAACCGGCGTCGAATGAGCTCAGATTCCTCACTGCGCTCATCACCTGGCATTGCCAAGCAGGCGGTGGTGCAGTCGGCGATGAGGCAGCTATGAGGTGGCTGCAGTGCCGCCACCCAGCTTCGTGAGTCTCTGCAGTGCACGGCCACCAGAGGCCGCTGTGTCTCGTCCGTGAACCCGAGAGAGCATTTAGAGATGTGCTGTGGGCTCCCTTGAATGATCTGCGACAACGCTGCGTGCCCTGGGCAGAACTGTAAGCTCAGAGAAGGGGTGGCGAGCCGAGATACCTGCATGCTCCGACCTCATCATTCGGTGCAATGAGCACTCGATGCATTGCCATCTTGCATGTTGCATGCCTACCTTGTGCATGCTCGAGGCAGCCATGCCTCTGGACATGCTCCATCTACCGATGGCCTGCCACCAAATCGTAGATTGAGCCTGCTGTAGGACGGATGATGATTATGCAAATTGTAAGACGTTCGTGCAGCACCTCGGGCGAACTGCGGCTCTTTGTAGGTATGCGTGGGTAATAGTAATGTGGCCTTTAGCAACCAGCTTAAGACAGCCAGCGAGTGGCTCTCCCTTGTGCTCGATGTGACCTCTCAGCCCTAGCTTCCGGCAGGGCAGTGAAATGCAGGTCGAAAGTTGATCGACTTAGTTAGTGGCCTAGCTGGCGCCGTTCGACGGCCCCTTTTAGTGTCGAGCGGACTGTCTTTCAACCGCCCTGTCCTCGGTTCTCCCCCTCCGAAGTTTGCTTCGAAC